>JADRCD010168635.1:0-12335 GCA_019843815.1 Montemys delectorum | reverse complement strand
TCTCTCTCTCTCTCTCTCTCTCTCTCTCTCTCTCTCTCTCTCTCTCTTTCTCCTTTTGTAGCTCAGAAGGCTGACAGATGCTAGTCTATGATTACAACATGCGTCATCTCCATGTTCCCACCATGACCCTGGGAACTCAGTGGTTAAAAAAAAAAAACAAAAAACAAAAAACAAACAAAAACCCCAAGTTCAAAAGAAGGTGGGGAAGAAGCAGGGTGCTTGGGGGTGGGGTAAGGGAAGGATTATTTTGCATTCGTGACCCCCCTCCTCCGCAGCATTCTCAGGCAGGACTGTGAAAGGGCAGCATCTGAACCCACCAGACGTGAATTTTCCAGCCCACCGAGTGTAAAAAGGAGGATTGGAATACGAAATAGGTTGGTCACAGCCAGGGCACTCTCAGAACAAAAGGGGCAGTCCCCCTGTTCCGCCTGGGCTTTCTCTCCCATTCTCCAGCTCAGACCAATAGCTAAGTGGGGAACTTACGAGATGCCAACAGCTGCTAGGGAGCCTAGGGGTATGCTGTCAGCAGGCTCCCTCAGGTCTCCTCCCATGTTGAAGCCAGCCATGACTCCTGAAAGACACCCAGACAAGAGATGAAGTGAGGCAGGGTACTCTTGCGAATCACTAGCTTTCCCCAGGGTGGCCCCTTCCTCTTCTCCAGGCCCTTTCCTGGAAGCTGCCATTTGCAGGAGTGCAGGCTGGCTGCCTCTCCATCTCCCCAGGCAACTGGGGAGGCATCTTCAGGGTAGTGAAAGGGACCTTTGTGGATTGTATGCCAGCTACAAAAGCATCTTATCACTCTCAATGAAGGTATTAAGGATGAGGGAGGTGTGCTCAAAGCCACACAAAGGTCCTGGTGCCCCGTGCTGAGCTCTGCCTGCTTGCTGAGCTGGGACAGTGCCTGAGCAGCTCAGCAGGAGTGGAAAAGGCCTGCAGATTTCTTCTGCGGTCAACTATTTCACCGAAGGTTCAAGTATTTCTGGGGTTAGGTATCGTCTAGCAGCCTGGACCAGGTGCCGTGTTCAGAGCTCCAAATGACCGGATCTGAGAGGACCCTCTGCCAAATCTTCTTTACCCTATTACCTCAAATCCCAGGAACACCAGCAGAAACACTTGATGGGCAAAGGCAGGTGGATCTCTGTGAGTCTGAGGCTAGCCTAGCCTGCATGGCAAGTTCCAGGATAGCCAGAGAGGCACAGTGGGAAAAAAAAAAAAAAAAAAAAAAAAAAAAAAAAAAAAAAAAAAAAAAAAGCCTGTCTCAAGAAACTACCCATCTCCCCACACCCATAAAAGATATTGAAAATTAATTCATCCATCATGGTGAGGGACCGATAGCAGAGCTGGGGAGGAGGGAGATTTTTCTCTCTAGACATCTCAACAGAACAAAGTGTTCCAAAGTAGCCCATACGTGCTCAATTAACTCAGTGTGATGGAAAAATGGCCACGAAGCTCAGACACAGCAAGGAGAAATGGGTTCATGTGGAGCACCCTGGTGGTTTGAATAAAAATGGCCCCCATAGGCCCCCATAGATCCATAGGGTGGGGCACTATTAAAAGGTATGGCCTTGTTAAAGTAGGTATGGCCTTGTTGGAGTGCCACTGTGGGGGTGGGCTTGAGGTCTCAGAAGCTCAAGCCCAGGCTCAGTGGCTCTGCCTGCTGTCTGCAGATCAAATGTAGAACTCTCATCCCCTCCAGCACCATGCCTGCCTGCATGCTGCCATGATTCCCACCATGATGATAATGAACTTCTGAACTGTAAGACGGCCCCACTGGAATGTTTTCCGTTATATGAGTTGCCTTGGTCATGGTGTCTGTTCATAGCAGTAACTAAGGCAGAGGAGTCCCTGAGGGAGACGCGAGTGGACTCGGATGGCATGGGTCTGATACCACCATTGTTGACTTGCACTCGGCCTACAGGACTGGGTAAAGCGCTTCATGCAAACTTTATTTTTGTTTAACCTTTACAACAACCACATCAGAAAAGTAGAATGACTTTCTCATTTTATAGAAAAGTTCTTAAAGGAGTTGATTGAAACAGCCTAAAGTCTCCCATTTGGTAAACTGCAAAGCCAGGCTTTCCTCAGAAGCAGAGTCAAGGGGAAGTTTGGGGCCAGAAAGCTGCAGGGTTCTGTTTCAAAAGAAGCCTGAGTGTCCAGCCAAGACTTGGGTCTCCATAGATTTTTGTCCCAGTGATTCTGCCAAGGCTACTGTGCTGGACAATCAATACCACCAACTTGCTACAACCTAAAGTCACCTGGGAAGAGAGAACCTCAACTGAAGAATTGTCTCAATCGGATTGGCCTGGGGACACGTCTGTGAGGCGTGATTGACAACTGATGTAGGAGGGCCTAGCCCACTGTGGGCCACACCACCCCTATACCAGTGGGCCTGGCCTATATGACAAAGCTAACAAGCAAGCCAGTAAGCAGCATTCCTCCACGGTCTCTGATTTAGTTTCTCCCTCGGTTTCCTGCCTTGAGTTCCCTCAGTGATGCACTGTTACTAGGACTGGCTAGTTTTACATCATCTTGACACGAGCTATAGTCATCCAAGAGGAGGGAACCTCAAATCAGAAAGTGCCTCCATAAAATCAAGTTGTAGACAAGCTCATAGGGCATTTTCCTAGTTAGTGATAGATGAAGGAGGGTCTAGCCCACTGTGGGTGGGGACACTTGTGGGCTGGTAGTCCTGGGTTCTATAAGAAAGCAGATTGAACAAGCTGTGGGGCACAGGAAGCAGCACTCCTTCACCGAGTGCACACGGCATCAGCTCCTGCCTCAGGTTCCTGTCCTGACTTCCTTTGATGATGGGCAGTGATATGCAAGTGTGAGCCAAATCAACCCATTCCTCCTCAGCTTACTTCTTGGTCATGGTGTTCATCACAGCAATGGCTTTTCTACTCTGATTTTCCTTTGGTCAGAATGTTGAATCACAGCAACAGAAAAGCAATCTAGAACAGGTATGACTCAAGATGTACCTGACAATGTTTATAAGTTCTCATTTGGAGCAGTGAAAATTACAAACTATATCATGTCTGAAATTAGTGGATGGTGGTGTGCCTGTCAGTGAGAGGATGGTGGTGCCTGTCAGTAAGAGGATGGTGTGCCTGTCAGTAAGAGGATGGTGTGCCTGTCAGTAAGAGGATGGTATGCCTGTCAGTAAGAGGATGGTGTGCCTGTCAGTGAGAGGATGGTGGTGTGCCTGTCAGTGAGAGGATGGTGTGCCTGTCAGTGAGAGGATGGTGGTGCCTGTCAGTGAGAGGATGGTGGTGCCTGTCAGTGAGAGGATGGTGGTGTGCCTGTCAGTGAGAGGATGGTGTGCCTGTCAGTGAGAGGATGGTGTGCCTGTCAGTGAGAGGATGGTGTGCCTGTCAGTGAGAGGATGGTGTGCCTGTCAGTGAGAGGATGGCGGTGTCTGTCAGTTAGTACCAGGCCTCAGAAACAGTGTAGGCTCTGCTATGACACCGAAAGGTAGCTGAAGCTGTTGTTGAAAGAGGCTTAGCAGAAGCAGAACATATGGCATATTCCCATTGTTACCTGAGGTGGGAAGGGGAAAGGGGAGAGGGAGAGGGAGAGGGAGAGGGAGAGGGAGAGAGAGAGGGAGAGAGAGAGGGAGAGAGGCACAGAAAGAGAGTAGGGAAGTACCTCAGTCCATGAAGTACTTCTCACACAAAGAGTAGGGCCCGAGTTTGAGCCCTGAGCACCCATACAAAAACACCTGTAATCCTAGCCCCAGGGAGATCAAGACAGATGGACCTGGGGCTTGTGCCCAGGCAGCCTAGCTGAATTGGCAAGCTCCAGGTTCAATGAATCCTTGTCTCAGAAAGCAGGATGGTGAACGACAGAGTTAAGACACACAACACTGACCTCTGGCCTTCACCCCTTCACACCCAAGATCCCCCCCCACAGTAACATATGTGACTACACACTCAAGAGAAGCGGGAAGATGGTGACGAATGTTATATTATTTCTGCAGGATGGAAGAACAGATTTTTTTTTCTTCAGTTTTTGTTGTCTATATTTTTCCAGCTTTTTTTTTTTTTTTTTTCAGTGATCACATTTTTATCTTTTATTTGCTGGTTTCAGACAGAGCTGACCTTGAACTCTATGTAACAATGGGTGACCTTGAACTACTGACCTCCTGAATATACTTTCTGAGTGCACTGATTACGGGCTTGTACCACTGCACCCACTGCCTGCTGTGCAGATGTTCCAACCCAGGCCCCATGCTTGTTGCAGCATTTTCTCTGTCCAATCACATTAGGGCAGTAACAGGTCTGTGATTGGACAGGAATAGGGAGGCAGAGCTAGAAGTTTAGGAGTGAGACAGGTTGGAGGTCAGAGAAGCAAGACAGAAATCAACATGGAGGCAGACGAACAGGAAGACCCCAGACCCCACATAGTTTTAAACAGCCACAAATAGCTAAGGTTTCCACAAGGTTAGAATAATTGGGTTAAAGCATTATCTTTAGCATTTGGCTCTGAAATTATTGTATTGGCATCTTGTAAATTGCGATCTTATTGATATATAAACCTGATTGGGTAATTAAGCCTTAAGAGTTGGGTTTCCAGAGGAAAGCTCCACTCCCAGGCGCTCTAACACGCCCAGGATCAGAGGTGAGGAGGACATAAATCTGTCCCAACACCGGGAGTAACTGGGACCAGCGGGACCAGGCACACAGGAACTCTGCTAGCCCAGTGGCTCGGGTTGCTTCCGGTCTCTCTAGGCCAGCCGGTGCCCTGAGAAGACCTTGGGCACAAACTCTGCAGTCATTCCCAAAACACCCAGAGGAAGCTCCCAGGTGCTCTAACAAGCCCAGGGTCACAGGATCCCAGAATCACAGGATCACAGAGACAGATGGACTCTGAGTAGTTCTGACACAATCAGGATCACAGGAAGGACAGGCTCCAGTCAGATTTAGCCAGGGCAGGTAGCAGTAGAGATAACCAGATGGTGGGGGGCAAGCGTAAGCATATAAGCAACACAAACCAAGGTTACTTGGCATCATCAGAACCCAACACTCCCACCACTGCAAGTCCTGGACACACCATCACACCGGAAAAGCAAGACTCAGATATAAAATCACTTCTCATGATGATGATACAAGACTTTAAGAAAGACATAAATAGGGGCGGTGGTGGTGCACACCTTTAATCCCAGCACTTGGAGGCAGAGGCAGTAGATTTCTGAGTTCAAGGCCAGCCTGGTATACAGAGTGAGTTCCAGGACAGCCAGGGCTACACAGAGAAACCTTGCCTCGAAAAAATCAAAAAAAAAAAAAAAAAGACATAAATAGCACCCTCAAAGAAATACAGGAGAACACAGGTAAACAGAAGCCCTTCAAAAGAAACACAAAAATCCCTTAAAGAACTACAGGAAAACACAATCAAACAGGTGAAGGAAATGAACAAAACCATCCAGAATCTAAAAATGGAAATAGAAACAATAAAGAAATCAGAAAGAGAGACAACCCTGGCCATACAAAACCTAGGAAAGAAATCAGGAGTCATAGATGCAAGCATCACCAACAGAATACAAGAGATAAAAGAGAGAATCTTAGGGGTAGAAGACACCATATAAAACATTGACACAACAATCAAAGAAAATGCAAAAAGCAAGAAGCTCCTAACTCAAAACATCCAGGAAATCCAAGACACAATGAGAAGACCAAACCTAAGGATAATAGGTATAGAAGAGAGTGAAGACTCCCAAGGTAATGGGCCAGTAAATATCTTCAACAAAATTATAGAAGAAAACTTCCCTAACCTAAAGAAAGAGACGCCCATGAGCATACAAGAAGCCTACAGAACTCCAAATAGACTGAACCAGAAAAGAAATTCCTCCTGTCACATAATAATAAAAACACCAAATGCACTAAACAAATAAAGAATTTTAAAAGCAATAAGGGAAAAAGGTCAAGTAACATATAAAGGCAGGCCTATAAGAATTATACCAGACTTCTCACCAGAGACTATGAAAGCTAGAAGATCCTGGGCAGATGTCATACAGACCCTAAGAGAACACAAATGCCAGCCCAGGCTACTGTACCCAGCAAAACTCTCAATTACCATAGATTAGATGGAGAAAACAAGATATTCCACGACAAAACAAAATTTACACAATATCTTTCCACAAACCAAGCCCTACAAAGGATAATAGATGGAAAACATCAACATAAGGAGCAAAACTATACCTTAGAAGAAGCAAGAAAGTAATCTTTCAACAAATCCACACAAACCATAATTCCACCTCTTAAAACAAAAACAAATATTACTTTTTCTTAATATATTAATATGAAAATTAATATTACCAACATATCCTAATTGATTGAAATCCAAAAATATGAGGAATTAGAAATTTATTAATTTATTGGCTGTCATCCAGTGGTCTCTCTAATTTGGTAATTGGAGAAATAGGCCCAATATTATACAATCCATATACACTTTCAGCTTGTTTGTTCATGACAGTGTCTGGCTGTGTACAACATAATGGTCTTGAAATCTTGCTTCTCCTATCTCAGCCTCTCTATTAGTAGTATTGTTTATTTCATGCTTTTACACTATACTATGGCTTTCAGAACAGCTTATATATTTTAAAAGTATTTAAATACCCAAAAGAAACGTAGACAATTAAATTGGGAGGGAGTTTATAAAAGAACAACGAAGAGTGAGACTGAATGCTTTGCTTGGCATTTGTAACTCTTGTATCAAGTTACCACAGTAAGAGCCAAGATTTTAAGCTCTACTAAATATAAAACAAACAAACAAAAACACTTTATATATTTATGTTCATTTATGAAAACACTAGTAGTGATGTATTATTTTGAAATATACAGTTAATATGTTTGGAGTTATTTGAAATTTATAGAGAGAAAAGTATATGTATTTTCAGTATTGCTGTAGACAAGCATCTACATAAGACTGTTAAATTAATTGTTGTTTTATATCAAACAACTTTTATAATACTCATTTTTATTGTTATTTTATAAATTTTAAAGAATATGATAAAAAGATATTGTAGGTATTGAAGGGGGGTCTCTGGGAGGAGTTGGGGTACAAAAGGGAAACAAGAATGTGATTTAACTCTATTTACTAAAAATATGTTTTTAAATGTTAACAAATTCAGATAAGTTGAAATCATGTAACTTTTCTCACTATAATGCAATAAAACTTTAAAAAAAAAAAAGAGTCGGGTTTCTACTGAGTAACTAGGCGCTAGATGACTGATTGTGGGGTGTGGGGGGCGTTGCATGTAAGCAGGATGAATTCGCTTGCTGGGAGAAATTGCAGGAGCCCACAGAGACATAGTGCTGTGGCCGGCCAGTACCAGCACTAGAGTGGAAACGTGGTCCAGCGGGGCAGGAGAGTTTGTAGAGTGATCTTTTTAAATATCTCCCGCAACAAACACTATCAACTTTAGAGCTATATCTAAATTCAAAACAATTTTCCAATATGGAGAAAATAAGATTAAAAACAGCCTGGCAGGCATATTTTCTTTCAACTCATTCCTTCTTTCCTTAAAGGAACAACTAAAAGGGTGATGGTGGGGTTAATACACGCCTATATGCCAAGAGACTGCATCTACTTCAAGACTAAAACATTTCCCATTTGGGACACAGAGATTATGGAAAACAACAGGGTCAGAAAGGGCAGCTTTGGAAGGCTTCTAGGGAGTCTCCACAGGCGTGGCCCGAGGCAGCCAGGCTGCTGGGATGGATGGTACAACTCAGAGGAAGCCCTGTGCATGAATCCAGTGGGCATACAAATGTGTCCACTTTACCCTCCCATCCAGCAGGAAAACAGTACCGGAGGACCTAGAACACGAGAATCCACACAAGGCCAGAACTCACCAGGTGGATGTTGAGAACCACAACCAATAAACAAGCAAACAAACAAACCCCACAAATATGCGTGGAGCAACCCCAATGGAAGAAACACAGATCATGGCTGAGAGAATTTTGGGAAAAAAATTACTAATTAGTAGCTCCTGATACATTCAAGGGGAATGAAAATTCTTCCAGCAGAATAAAATGCTGAGAAAAAAATTCCAACAAGAAAGAATAATTGGAATAAAAATGTGACCATTAAAGTAAAAAATTCCATAGAAATGGGCTGGTGAGATGGTTCTGTGAATAAAGACACCAGCTGCCAAGTGTGAATTCCAAGACCCACATAGTGGGACACACAATAAACAGACAGACAAACAGAATGATAAGTTTAAGTGCTATAGATCTGAAAAATAAAATTAAGTGTGTTCCTAATCATGTAGGATAAAAATATTAAAAAAAAAAATAAAAAGTTTGGGAAATCGGAGAGAAAACATGAAATTGTAGTAGCCAGAGAACAGAGAGATAACAGAAACAGAGAATAGAAGATAAAAGAAAGTTCCAGAGAACAGAGAGATAACAGAAACAGAGAAAATAGAAGATAAAACAAAGTTCCAGAGAACAGAAGTTTCCCCAAAGTGATGAAGGCTTTGTCTTTATTCCCACTACATTCCAGCACGAAGAATGGCGCATGTGGGGATGGGGGTGGAATCCACACCTAAATACACCACTGTGCTATTTCAAGAAAATCCAAGACCACCATCAGGTCTCCTCAGCCACACTGAATGCTAAAGACACTAATATTGAAATTTGTAGGGACGATTGTTTGTAAATGAGAATTTCATCCAGATTATCAGCTGAGTGGGAGTAAAGTTAGGACGACGAGAGCATGGAAACTTCAACTGTCCATATCATTTCAGAGAAGGCCTTTAAAGTGCACATTACCACAAAACGAAAAGTGGGTCGCAAGGAAAAAGGCCGTGGTGGTAACCCTGGCTTGAAATGGAGGCCAGGATAACCGGTTGCTAACAGAGAGGGGAGCAGAGACGGAAGCAGAAAGACAAAGGTAGGAACGGAGAAAGCAATATGGACAGTAATGGGCACACAATGACATTAAGGGGTGTGTCTACCGCTTGGTTAGCTGGAGGAAAGAGAAAGGCTATTGAAAATCCAGAGGGAAGTGAATTTTAAAGAGCTGAGGTCTAAATATGAAGGGAGAGCTAAGATGTGACATGATCTCAACCAATGGGAGGTGAGAAGGACGGTGTTGGAAGCACAGGTGATGCAGAATTCCAGGTGCTAATTTATTCTTCAGCAATGAACCTACCAGTTCATTGATTTGGGTTTTTTTTTTTTTGGTTGTTTTTGTTTGTTTGTTTGTTTAACTTTTGGAACTGAAGACAGAGAGAACACTATAACCGCAAAGTGGAACGTGAGTATTCTATACTTTGGTGACACAAAAGTCAGGCTACAGCTACATGACATTAAAGAGGGAGGCAAGATGGCTCAGTGGGTGAGGGAGCTTGCTGCGTAGCCATGACATGAATCTGATCTCTAAAACCCACGGACAGGTGGGAGAAGAGAACTGACCCCACAGAGTTGTTACCTGACCTCCCATGCACTCCGGGGACAGATGGCCCCCCCTCCCCATTAATAAGAGATAAAATAAAGCTTATAAATGAAATAAAAGAGGAATAGAGAAAAACCACTGTAATGTAGAAAGCAGAAAACCCCAGTCTCACTCAGAAAGAGTCAGTGGTGATAACACCCAAGCTTCAGTGAGACTACTGAGGAAGCCTGAAATAGAGTTCAGCTACACATTTTGGGTTAGCCATTAAGGCAGATAGAAAATACTAATCTGGCAGCTGAAATACATTTTAACTAAATTTATATTCTATCTTGTCATTGGAAAATTATATTTTTAAACGTTTACTAGAGAAGAACATAGTGTGGGCTGGAGAGATGACTCAGAGGTTCAGAGCACTGAGTGCTCCTCCAGAGGACCTGAGTTCAGTTCCCAGAGCCCACATTGGTGGCTCACAGCCATCAGTAACACCAGACCCAGACGCCCTCTTCTGGCCTCCACAGGTACTGCATGCAGATACGCGTGCCTAGAAAACAATCCTGCATCTAAAATAAGACAAGAAATTCCCAGTAATTTCAGGCAGTCCTTTTTCATAGTTCCTTCGTAACCATAACACAGAAAACTGTTTGGCAGTTGTCAGGGTGAGGGGGTGACAGTGTTTACTCACTGAAAGTTTAAGAATTCATGAGATTTGGTCCACTCACCAAGGATAATCAGTTTACTATAGATTTCCTGATCTTGCCTTAAATCCTCAAAATATAAAAAGGGCTAGACAGATTCCCTTAAGATGAGGATAGTAATTAAAGTATACCTTGTAAGTATTTCACACACACACACACACAGACACACACACACAGACACACACAGACACACACACACACAGACACACACACAGACACACACACACACACAGACACACACACACACACACACACACACACACACACACGAAACCCACAGAATCTCAGCCTCCTAAACAACAGAAGGAATGAAGAGATATAAACTAAGCTTGATAAAATAACAGGGATTTCAGTATTTAAAAGTTCTCAAGGTAATCAATAAATAATAAAACTTTATCAAAATTGGGTAAGTGGATAGGGAGTCATGTAGGTGACATACATCCATATTTCCTAGCATGAAGTTGGTGCCTAACGTCTCATGTTCATTAATCAAGTTCAACAACGACATGTTTTGTGAAAAACACGCATCAAAAATACCAAACATGAATACAAACAGTGAGCTCGCATACCGATAGCTCAATCATATACAGGTATTATTGCCTTCTGTCCCTGAGGCGGAGCTGGAGAGCTGACGCCCTACTGCTTGCTGCCAGAACAATCTGATGTCAAGAGCTCTACTTCCCAAACTCCAGCTCCATCCCTAATACCTCCCCTTTCCTGGTCCTCTTAAATCTGGAGTCTCTGGCAAGATCCTCACCCATCACCAGGTTGACTGTTGGCTGTGCCTCACTGACTACCATGTTCCCTCCTTCCTCTGCAACTCCTTTCTGTCCCTGAGTCCCCAGCATGGCTGGCCCTTCGCTCAGCTTTGGGAAACCGGATACTGTTCTATTCCTGCCCACGTTGCGCTTCCTGTGGTTTGCTGTGTTGTCTTCACACTTTCCCTCTGATTGCTGATGGAAGTTCACACCTGAAGGCCCACGAGAATCCCAACGAAAGCGACTGATCTATGCTCACTCTCTCTTTGTTCCAGACAATAGTAACTGTCCATTGCACTTGGGGAAAGACCGGGTTCCTGTTCAGGGTTAGGGTTAGGGTTAGGGTTAGGGTTAGGGTTAGGGTTAGGGTTAGGGTTAGGGTTAGTGTTAGGACAAGAATGAGAAGGATCCAGATGACCCGGAATGAAAGGAAGCATGGGGTGATGCTGCTGGGCCCAGGGGTAAAGTGCACACATATCACTGACTAATTCTTAGGCTACTCCCCTTTGGTTCTACTGAACTACAGGTGTCCTGCTCACTACCTAGATCTGAGGAACTTGTTTTGATTGCGATGGAATGGGGGAAGGGCATCCTTGTCAAGCATTTAATCAAAAGCATTCACTTTGTTTCTGTTTCCAGTGTAGATGGAGGCCTTACTGTAAATGCTGGGGCTAGACCAAGGCTGGGTGCACCCATACCCAGAACATTACAATTCAGGTATTTTACAAATACTTTTTTAAAGCTTCAGAGCTAGTCATCTGCCCTGGTACATGCCTATAACCCCAGCACTCCGGAGACTGATATAGAAGAGGGAAAATGTTGTTTAGTCAAAACAAGACTCCCAGTTTGCCTTGCTGGGTTGTAGTATGCTCATGCTGACTCTGAGATGGGAAATGCATACATACTATTTCCTAAAACGTACTTGAATTAAACCCATTTTTAAAGTACTCTGGTCATTATTAGAGTCCACGGAAAATATTTTGGGGAAAGCAGGGCATTCGTTTGTTACAGCCTTTAGACTTTTTATGGCAGGTTTCCTACAAAATGTATTAAATGGCTCGTCAGAATCAACATTCTTACAGCTGAAAGGCATCTCCGAGAGCATCTAATTAACTTTTGTTTTCAGAAGAATAAGGAAACAGGCCCAGGCTGCTGGCGAGAGTGACTTGGCTCGAGTCTTCCAGCTAACTGCTAGCTCTGATCTTCAAAGGCCCAAGAGTTGGGTCTACCCCACATCACACGGCCAACCTCTCTCTAATACCCATAACTTCCTTAGATAGTCCTCTCAAAAACAGAAGAGCCACGTGACTAAGTGGGGCTCCACCCCCTCACCAGAGTGTATCATTATCAGTGGCAGCACACACTGGATTCTCCACAGCACTTCAGCCCCAGGAATCATTACCGATGTGCATCAGGATCAGCCTCTCCTTGTGGGTTTTTTAAGATTTTACTTTTTATTTTTACTTATGAGTATATGTGTCAAGGT
>JADRCD010168633.1:2995-28286 GCA_019843815.1 Montemys delectorum | reverse complement strand
TTTTTTTTTTTTTTTTTTTTTTTTTTTTTTTTTTGCTATGGGGCAGAGTCACAACCCATGTTCCTTTCACTGCCTTGGCTACAGCAGCAACTGCCAGTTTACGGGAGACATTCGAAAATGCCTTGTTTATTAGTTAACAATGGCATTTTTTTTAACTTACAAGGATTTGTGTAAAGTGTAAAAATTTCAGTTTCCCATTTTTCTTTAGTGTGTATCCATAAAATTAAACCCTGGGAAACAAAAATCGATTGACAAGATTTCATTTTCTTCCCTTGCTATATCAGAGAAAGAGCGAGCATTCAGTCTACAGTTGCTTATCTCCTGAAGTGACAATCCCGGTTGGAAAGGTG
Source organism: Montemys delectorum (assembly GCA_019843815.1). Lineage (NCBI taxonomy): Eukaryota > Metazoa > Chordata > Mammalia > Rodentia > Muridae > Montemys > Montemys delectorum. The sequence goes on along the minus strand of JADRCD010168633.1, from coordinate 27,936 downwards.
GGAGCTGAGGGCTTCGATGAAATGGTTATTATTTAGTTGATTGTTTTGCATAATATTTATACATGACCTAAGAGACTTAGGGACTTAAAAGCACAATTTCTGACTGAATTTTATAATTCTCCTATGAGACAAAATGTCTACAAAACCTAATTGTTTTCTCACACAAGTTTTAATTATATTATCTCAACTAAAGCTTTGCTAGTAAACTAATATAACATACAGATTGGCATGAGGAAAATACGAGTTTACCTAGGTACTTATGACTTTAAGTGATGAGAATGTCTTTTCTCTTTTAGTAAACATAATTTTCATATCATATATTCTGATCAGATTTAGGCCTTCCCAGTTCCTCTTAGTTCCTCTCTACCTGCTCACTCATCCAACTCCAGGCCTCCTTTCTCTAGATTTTTATAAAACAAACAAAACAGAAAACAAAAAAGAAACAATAACAATAAAGTAAAAGCAAGAGAAATACACACATACACACACACACACACACACACACACGTAGAAAAGAAACTCACAAAATCAGAAACCATATTATACAATCAAAGGACTGGTAAGAAAAAAAAGTCACAAAAAGCAGTATAAAAAAAAATCACCAGAGTTAAAAAAAAAAATGAGCAAAATACCATTTTGTGTTGACCATCTACTGCTGGGCATGCAACCTGCCTTAGTGAAACTCTGGTAGAAAACTGATTTTTCCTTTTCAGGCTTCTGTGTTGGGGGTGGGGCGCTTCCTCCTCTCAGCACTAGGACTCTGTAGGACTTGACATGTGCAGGCCCTGTGAATGCTGCTATGGTGTGTTAGAGTTCACATGAGTCAGTCCTGTCCTGCCTAGAAGACAGTTTCCTTGGTGTCATCTATTCCCTCCGGCTCTTACGAGATTTCTACCTTCTCTCCCTTCTGCATACCTCCCCAAGTCCTGAGGGAATTGTTCTGATGAAGACGTCTTATTTAGGACCTAGTATTCCAAAGTCTCTCACTCTTTGCCCATTGAAGTAAGTAGCATAATTCTAATTGCTTAAATTTCTACAGGTAAGACATTTGCCTTATTTGATAGTTTTGTACCAAATGATGTCTACATTTATTAATACATTGAATTCTAAAAAGTATGCTGGTAAAGTATATGAAAAGATCTTACCACAATAACAATACTTCTGAGATAAGTCACATAATAACTAGCTATGTTTTTGTAATTCCATAGTGTGTCATAGTAATTAGTAACTTTTTAGAACTTATTTTCTTTTTTATGTATCTGAGCGCTCTAACTGTATATATACTTGTATGCCAGAAGAGGGCATCAGAAATCATTATAGATGGTTGTAAGTCACCAACCATTTGGTTGATTGGAATTGAACTCAGGACCTGTAGAAAATTAACCGGTGCTCTTAACCACTGAGCCATCTCTCCAGACCAATTAACAACATTTAAAAAAAAAAATCATTCTACACTCATGCTTCAGAATATTACAAGCCTTATACTGAATGCCGTCAAGTTTGTCAATAATTAAATGAGGTAGTTAAAAGAATTTGTTATTTTTGTAACATCTCATTGACTTCTACCTTAGCCACTGTTAATTCAATGATGTCATGAAACCTATCTCAATCCCAAGTTTAAAAAAAAAAAGGAGAAATATATGTAAAACTGAATGGACCAAACTAAACATGGTAGCCCATTTCTTAGGTGGGTGCTGGGCTTTAGGGAAGCTCCAAGTCACTTCTCCAGGGACGAGAAAGCAGTCTGAAATATGAGAAAGCTGAACCTGTGGGTCTCTTGGCCCTGATCGCCGCTGAAGAAGTGCACAGAGAAGTCACAAATAAAGTGTCAGGGTGGGTCCCTGAGTCCATGATGAGGTTGGGGGTATGGTGGTTCCTGGGGGCATGGTGGTCCTCAGACTCTTGGCCATCTAGGCACTGCTGGGAGTCTCGAGGAAGAGCCAAGAATGGAGTGGAGTTGGGACGCAGGCTGATGACAGCTTCTAGCCAGTGGCAGGAGGAAATGGAAAGCTCTGGCTTAGCTCAGTGGTAACTGTCTTTAGTTTGGTGGCGGCTGTGGCTTTAAGCACGGAGAGGACTGCTATGAGAGAATTAAGCTGCAGCTTGATAGTCGAATGTCTTCTCCATGGCTCCCCACTGCAGAGCTTGATGAAGAGACAGTCTATGGTTCTAAATTGTTTATTGACGGTTCATTGTGAAAAATGGATACATATCATACCAACTTCTCAGGGCGGACCCAAGATTAAATACCTTTTGCAGGGAGGAATGTTTGGGAAGGAAAGCTTATTGGATAAACCCTCAGGGCCTCTAGGTACCTCATTAGCACAGAGAACTCTGTTCTGGGCCTACATGGTCACATTTTCTTATGTGGGGAGTGTGGCACAGGAATTTGCCAGGAAGTGGGGTAGCTGCCTAAGTCTCAGTTATGTACCTACCAAGTCTCCAGGTCTCTCAGACCTGCTCTACCTTATCAAGCTTCCAGGCATGGTTTACTGTCCCACAATCAAATGTAAGTACAACCATGAAGCCAGCATCCCTATATAGTTTTCTCTTGCAGCTATATCCTGGGTCTGGACACTCATGTATCAGAACTGAACATGGGGCAAGGGGTTAATATAGAGATTGGGGAGAAAAAGCATCGCTCTAAAATGTCCTTCTATAGAATAGTTCTTAAGAATGACTACAGTGGGTACCAGAGACTTTATTGAAATGAGGAAGGATCTTGGCTGCAATTAATTTTATGGTCTTAAAACATGTTCTTTGCTTGTTGTATTTTAGAGTGTATTAAATGCAAAGGAATTTGCATATCATGTACAACGCATTTGACCATAAAGGATAAGATGACATAAATTATAATGTGAAGAGTGCAGAAGGGGACATGAACGCAGAAACCATGACCTAGACCAGCAAGCAGGAGGTTGCCTTTGTTAATTAGCCTTGCAACTGCAAGCAGCTGCAGTTTGATGAAGAATAGCATTTCACCACTTAACAAATTGTGGGGGATTCCCGTGGCCAGATGCAAATATGAGCTCTTCCACCTTTCACAGCTTGTACAGTGTAAAAGGCAGTGGTGTCTCTTTGCTAAGTCAAGTCTTAAACTACTAGAAAACCCATTACTAGTACTGACTAAATCCTCAATGTATGAGTGGGTCTTAATAACCTAAGTTACAAGCCTCGTGAGCTAGTATTATTTATGTTTGAGGGGAAATTATTTTCCCAGATAAGTGCCATACTTAACTTTAGGAAACAGAGAAGTTAGGGTCAATGGGTGAAACACCTGTACAATTATTAAGGGGATATCTCCTGCTACTATTTATATTTTATGTCATTACATCTCACAGGTCAATAGCTCTCTTTAGTGTTTTAGCTGTTCACCATGTTTTGTTTCATGCTGCTTTTGGAACTCTAGGGAATCCTGATTGGCTGGTAAATAAGTTAATTTTCCATTCTGGTGGAATTTGTGCTATAATAGCTTCAACAGGAGCCCTTCTACGTTTCCTTCAGTGTTCTGTGTCAATGCATGGGAGAGATTTACAAGACAATGTTAACCATCATATTAACCATTTATCACAAAATGTCACTTTAAGTCATAGGATCAGTGATATGGATATCGTGGTTTACAGGAGATACATTAATACATGTTTATTTTTTATTTTTCATTAATTCTTTATCATAATTCCTAAAATTAACACAATGTATGGACATGTTTGTTGCCTTCTGAATAAAGTTGTAATTTTTATGCCTAAGAATAGTTCACAGCAAGGCTTTCTAAAAATACTGGCAGTTGGTAACAGGATCAAATATAGTTTTGAAAAAATCATGAAGTTTTCAAAATCACCCCATTGTCCCTTTTTAAAAATACAGTGTTTCAAATGTGAATGAGAAAACTGGCTTCACCTTTCTCTAAATGGAGTCTATCAGAAAGGGGCTCAAATGTCACTAATTATTTTATAGGAATAATCATGTTGAAGCTTTACACAAGCGAAAGCTTTAGTATGCTTTTGGACTGGCATGTCAGGATGAAAATAAAAACCCTTCTGCTGACGTGGAGCTGATTGAGTTACATTTAACAGGATGCAGGGCATGGCGCTTCAGCTATCTAACGGTGGTGGGCTGTTTGCCACCCCAGAAGCAAGATCATGTTTCCTCTGCCCCATGCAATTCCAGAAAGCTTTCACAAAAACTTCATGATTGACACTATGGCACTCTTCCCAATCTGATTTATTTGAATGTTACTATCACCATGATAAATGTACACTGTCAAAGTATTAGAAAAGAAAGTAAAATAATCTAACCTTTCACTTGGTGAGTTTAAAAAAAAGCTTAGTTTATACTTTAGAGGCTAAGACGGCCTTTTATTTATACTAACTTTTTTTCTCTAATTGCTGTTAAGTCTTTATTTTTCACTTTCATTAAATGAGTTTGAAATACATTCTAGAGGTCTTTCCTGTTCACATGTAAAAATGAGTGGCTGGGGACAATCAAATGAAGCAGTAAGATATATGTAAACCTTAGTAAATATGTCATTCCTTAGGGTTATCTAGCACCTATCCCTCTCTTTTTTATGCAATTTCCTTTTTACAGTCTCACAGAACCAGGGGTATCCCAGCCCTGATTTTGCACTGTAAGCCAAACCTCTGTACAAACAGACTGGGCTCGGGGCATGCGTGGAGGTACTCACTGTGTCAGTAAAATCAGAGTTCAGAGTTGTTTTATTTAATATCACAGTTTTAATTACAACTCTTCAGTGGTGAGACTCATATGATCTGCTCCCTGTGATTCCATTGTTCAAGCCCTTTCACATAATGGAACTCAAAACATTGAAGTGGCTGCCTTTATGACTCTTGTCTTAGTTCTTGTGCAATGTAAGATTAGCAGCAAGAAATAATGCTGAGTGTCAAATTGTTATATTCAGATGAATGGCCAAAACAGGAAGGAAAATAACTTCTGAGTGTATTCAAAGAGTCCTATCATCAAAACTTTGTTCAAAGTATTGAATAAGTTCCATAACTCATTAACATTGATCTGGAATTCAATGTACAACATTCAGACAACGGAATGGGTCATTATTTAATTTTATAGAAAGGTTAAAAATTTTATTTGCTAACATGATTAAACTAAAGAAGTTTTAGTCTGCGATGTTCAGAAATGTGTACAGTAGGGTGATGAAATGCCCTTTAATGGAATTTCATTGCATATAGGTCTGATAGAACTGAGTTTCATTTTGCATAGTTCTCTCAAGCTGAAAGTCAGGTGTTGCACAATTTAAGAGGTAAGGCCTCTCCTTGTTTAAGTAGGTGTGAGAAACATGTGTCTCCCTTTTCCCAAGAGGTCATTGGGTGTGTTGGTACAAGAACTAGGTTTCCTCACAACTACTATGCAGTTGTGGCTGTTACTAGAAAAGACTGAGAATGTATACACATAGAGGACCTTAAAACAATGCTTCAGTGAGGCTATGTGTGTTTCTTCTCATAGTACTCTATATTTATAAAAACACACACACACACATATAGAGTCACATGTCTATACATCACCAAATATGTACACACATGTATGCATATTTATACAAGCACACATACATGTCTGAGTCTGTTTGCTTCTCTATTGCTGTGATTAGATGTAATAACTAGGGCAGCTGATAAAAAGGAGAGTTCATTTGGGCTATGGTTCTAGAGAGCTGGAAGTCCACCATACCAGGCAAGTATGGTGCCAGACAGAGACAGTGGCTAGAGTAAGCAGAGAGATTACATCTTCAAACTCAAATGGAAAAAAGGGACAGCAAGCCAAAAGTGACACAGGGCCTTAAAGTGTCAGAGGCAGGACCTAGTGATATATTTGCTCCGTCAAGTATGCTCTACCCTCCAACAAGGGTGCTCCTCCTACTCCAGCAAGGATACTCCTTCTCCAGCAAGGATTCTCTTCCTTCCAGCAAGGATGCTCCTCCTAAGCTTCCTCCTAACAGACAACATGTGGGAACCAAATCTTCACTTCTGAAACTCTGTGGGTCATTTGTCACTTAAGCCAGCACAATTTCCATGTATATGTGTGTACTTAAAGAGTTATCCAAATATTATATGAATATATACCTGTATACATTTAATGTGATTTAAAAAAAATTATTTAGCTTTTGTAGCAAATGGTATGCTAAAGTTGTAAGAATTCTGAGGTAAGTGAGCATGCTACCAACAATCCAGGGATTTTAATTCAAGGGAGAAACAACATAATCTTACCTGTTAGAAGCACACACAAACATTCTCTTAATGCCAAGTTATAAACTTTAAAACATATTTTCTCCTGTATTTTAAGTGTTTAGTTACACTAAGACATTTTCTAGTCATATGTCATAAAATATTTCTCTCCTGTCTCAAATGATACAAACTCCTCTAGGATTTTTAGCATCTAAAGTGTAGATGGAGCACTGGGTCTTGGCCATTGTTTTTGTAATAAAACTTAGTTGACTGTGTTTACATTTACTTATATTTACAACAAAATAATAACAAATCTCCCTGTAGTTTCTCCGTTCTCATAATTTTATTTTTTAAAATGACCTTTATCACTTTTTACCTCCCCCCCAAGTCAGAAATTAGAGTAATTCGTAAAATAAGAAGGTGGACCATCTCTTTACATTTATTACTTCATTATAAAGTAAACACAGTAAAAGTAAACACAGTCAACTAAGTCTTGTTACAAAAGTGAGTACCACATATTTATAATACATAGGAAAATAACATTAAATATCTAACAACTATGTGACTTTTGTAGGTAAGGGATTAGTAGTCTATTTATACAGTAATACAAATTTCACTACCAAGAGAATTGGTTTTATGTAAATAATGAATAGTATTTTCATTTTAATACTGTCTTTTCCTTCTGGGTATTTAACTACAAATTTTCTAAAGATGCAGTTACTTCTTTTATTTTTATTTTGGTACAAATTCCTTGGTGGAATTTGAATTAAAATAGAAAAACAGGACAGAACATTCTAAGGCAACTTCTTAGTCATTTTGCTCATCTGGAAAATGAGCAGTCTACTCGCCCTGATGTCAAGTACGAGTAACAGCAGAAGAATTTATCTAATTACTCCATGTCATAAAATGTTTGTGTGTTGGTATGCATTTGTATGTGTGCAGGATTGTGTTTAATATAAATGACAGATTACATTATTGAACATATATGAACTACAGGACAATATGTTGAGGGATCCCAATCTGAACCCTGCTTCCAGCTTTGGCATTAATTAGTTATGGTGCTGCATAGTATTTCTTAGGGCCTCAATAAGCTCCCCAGATAAATCAATTGGACCAAAGAAATTGAATCCCTTCTAATTCTTTCTAATTTTGACAATACTATGTCCTAGCACATTTACTTGCTACAGTATAAAATTTTATCTCATTTTTGGAAATATTTAATTGTTTTGGTTATGACTAAAACCTAATGAATCAAACTCATCTATATAAAGTCATAATTTAAGTTTAGAGATAGAGATACAAGTTATTTCTAAGATAATGTCATTTAAAATATTTTATAATATATGTTACCTATTTGTTTCTTTAGTTAGATATTTTCTTTATTTACATTTCAATTGATATCCTCTCTCCTGGTTTCTCCTCTAGGGGGAAAAAAAAAACCCTATTCCTTCTTCACTCACCTTGTTCACCAATCCCACCCTCCTCCTGATTCCTGACCCTGGCATTCCCCTGCACTGGGGCATAGAGCCTTCACAGGACCAAGGGCCTTTCCTCCCATTGATGACCGACTAGGCCATCCTCTACTATACATATGCAGCTGGAGTCAAGAGTCCCACCATGAGTACTCTTTGGATGGTAGTTGAGTCCCTGGGAGCTCTGAAGGTACTAGTTAGTTTATATTGTTGTTCCTCCTATAGGGCTGCAAAACCTTCAGCTCCTTGGGTCCTTTCTTTAGCCCATTCAGTGGGGACCCTGTGCTCAGTCCAATAGATGGCAGTGAGGCTTTACTTCTGTATTAGTTGGGCACTGGTAGAGCCTCTCAGGAGACAGCTATATCAGGCTCCTGTCAGCCAGCACTTGTTGGCGTCCACGATAGTGTCTGGGTTTGGTGATTGTATATGGGAAGGATTCCTAGATGTGCTACTCTCTTCCTTCAGTCTCTGTTCCATACTTTGTCCCTGCAACTCCTTCATGGGTATTCAGTTCCCCTTTTAAGAAGGATCAAAATATCCACACTTTGATCTTCCGTCTTCTTGAGTTTCTCGTGGTTTGTGGATTGTATATTGTATATTTTGAGCTTCTGAGCTAATATCTACTTATCAGAGAGTGCATACCATGTGTGTTCTTTTGTGATTGGGTTATCTCACTCAAGATGATATTCTCCAGATCTATCGATTCCCTAAAAATTTCATAAATTCATTGTTTTTAATAGCTGAGTAGCATTCCACTGTGTAAATTAAAATGTGTAAATACCACATTTTCTGTATCAGTTTCTCTGTTGAGGGGCATCTGGGTTGTTTCCAGTTTCTGGCTATTATAAATAAGGCTGCTATGAACATAGTGGAACATGTGTCCTTATTACATGTTGGAGCATTTTCTAGGTATATGTCCAGGACGGGTATAGCTGGGTTCTCAGGTAGATAGGAATGGATTGATTTGCATTTTTCTACATGCTAACTGCCAGTTGAGACAGCACCATTTGTTGAAAATGCTGCCTTTTTTCCACTGGATGGTTTTAGCTCCTTTGTCAAAGATCAAGTAAAGATAGGTGTGTGGGTTCATTTCAGGGTCTTCAATTCTATTCCATTGATCTATCTGCCTGTCACTGTACCAACACCATGCACTTTTTTTTTTTTTTATCACAATTGCTCTGTAGTACAGCTTAAGGTCATAGATGGTGATTCCACTAGAAGTTCTTTACCTAAACATAGTAAAAGCAATATACAGGAAACTAGTAGCCAACATCAAACTAAGAGAAACTTGAAGCAATCCCACTAAAATCAGGGACTAGACAAGGCTGCCCACTCTCTCCTTACCTATTCAATATTGTACTTGAAGTCCTAGCCAGAGCAATTAGACAACAAAAGGAGATCAAAGGGATACAAATTGGAAAGGAAGAAGTCAAATTATCATTATTTGCGGATGATATGATAGTATACTTAAGTGATCCCAAAATTTTCACCAGAGAACTCCTAAACCTGATAAACAACTTTAGCAAAGTAGCTGGATATAAAATTAACTCAAGCAAGTCAGTGGCCTTCCCCTACACAAAGGATAAACAGGCTGAGAAAGAAAGTAGGGAAACAACACCCTTCACAATAGTCTCAAATAATATAAAATACCTTGGTATGACTCTAACTAAGCAAGTAAAAGATCTGTTTGACAAGAACTTCAAGTCTCTGAAGAAAGAAATCGAAGAAGATCTCAGAAGATGGAAAGATCTCCCATGCTCATGGTTTGGCAGGATTAATTTAGTAAAAATGTTACCATATTTGTTTGTTTGTTTTTCAAGACAGAATTTCTCTGGAAAGCCCTGGCTGTCCTGGAACTCACTCTATAGACTGGACTGTTCTGGAATGTAGAGATCCCCCTGCCTGTGCTAGAATTAAATAAAGTCATGTACTACTACCACCTGACATGTTTGTTATCTTTAATGTCAAAGTATTAACTCATTACACAAAAACATTTATAATATACACTCTAAACTAGAATATGTAGTAATAATTTAAGATAGACATAAAATCCATGATTCTGATGTTAACTTTAACTACTGCAGTGCAAAAGTTTTAGAGGTGGTTGTACAACATTTACCACTCATATTTTTGTATTCTCATTTGACTTTATTAAGCTATACATTGGTAAAGATAATATTATTAGAAAAGCAACTTCAGCAAACGTTTAGTGCATTTAAACATGGAGATCATTTTTATACACTGAACTAGTTAATCTGTGGAAAATATTTTAACAAGATTGTATTCCTGCTCTTCAGGGATCCTAAATTAATAAAATATACTAAAAATACAGATAGAATATATGCATTCCTTGTTCGTGTATCACAGTCAGTAGGCATTCAGCTCAAGTGAGGTTTTACAAGGGCTTTCTGTGGGAGACAAAGCTGTTGCTTGAGTTGTTCTTAAATGATGAGTAAGAGCAGCTGAAGAAAGAGGAGGCGGTCACACCAGGACTTCATCCAATGCACAAAGCCACAAAATAAGAGAGCATGTGTGAGTGCAGGAAATGGGAGCAATTTCGTCAGTAAAAGGATGTAAATTGCAAAGAGAGAAAGGAGAAATCAGCAGGGTTCAAATCAAAAGGCATCTTTACAGTCACGCTTGTAATCTTGATGTGGGTGATGAAATGCCACAGAGGATGGAAAGGAGGAGACCATCATAAAAGATCTGCCTTTAGAAGAAGGAGTCCTATTTCAGAGGAAGATGTATTCATTGGGATACGACTGGGAAGCTAGGCGGTCAAGGAAGCTTAATTTAATGATCTATACAAAGAGGAAACCAGGCTCCCAATCATGGCAGTAGCATACTAAGAGAAGAGGCAAGACAAATGTGGGATATGTAAGGAGCTAAAATTTGCTAGTCTTGGGGAAACGAGGCTAAGGCTAAGGATGGATATCTGAAAAGTGAGATTTTTTCTAACAGTTTTACCCATGATTATGACAAGATGGGTAGAGCCACTAGCCATTAACATCTGGAGAACATGAGCAGGTATGCCTGGGACAGCAAAGGGAGTACAATCCTTAACTTGTTGGTTTAGGATAGAGTACCCATGAGTATTTCACATAGACAGTTGAACAAGTTAGTTTAAAGCTCAAATGCCAGAGGCAAAAAATAGGAATATATGTAGGAGTGACGGCTAGGATAGAGAGGGAAAGTATGCTAAGAACAGAACTCTAGGGTATTGTAAAACACAAGCAGAGGAGAGAAGCAAAAAACAAGAAAATGAGACTGATCGGGTAAGGAGTGGAGGAGGAAATGCCAAGACAATCCAGGGAGAAGCATTTGAGAAGGTCAGTAAAGGTGGGAACAGGTTCTGATGCTGATAGTACCTCTAGGGTTTGAAGCAGGAGGATGAAAATCATCTATGTATAAAGAATGAGCTCAGTGTTGGCAATAGGGTCCAATGAGCAGTAGTTTGGATATACACAGTACACCATAAGCAATTACTTTGTCATTAGCTAATTTTGGCGATTCAGCCTTCTGTCTTCTCAAGTCTCAAAGGCAGGTGGGAATTAAAAATTGTTTTCTAATCCTAAGTTTCATGATGAAATTTGAAAGATATACCCTGAGTGATACTACAGCACACAAGGGTTTATATCCATTGTGGCAGCATCGAACCAATTAATTCTTTTTGTTTCCACATGATTGAATTTGTTTCTCCATTCTACCCTCCCAAGTGTCTCCAAGGCTCCAAACACAAATTGATTCTCTGATCACAATGTAATATTATGCCCTTAGCTTTTTATGTAGGTTGATATAACAAATGATCTGGTAAGGAATAGCCTTACAATGTCTGCAAAGCCACTATTCATTATAGGAGTCAGCATCTCAAATAATGGAATACATGATAAATCCTCTTGCAGAATTTAGTGCCAGGAAAGATTTTTCCTAATGAAGAGCTGATATACTCCACTTTATCAGTTAATGGAAATGTATTTCCTTTTTAACCTTGGCAGTGGTGAAATTTAAAATGAAATCTAATCCTTGTGTGAAGAAACTACCTTTTCTTTTCTAGCTGGCAACTGTACATCCTATTTTCTTTTCTTTTATTACTTTCTCATTCTGTAATATTTTACTTGGATATGTTTATCCAAGTGCACGTATATAGTGTATACCTGAGCAGTCATTAATTCTGTTAGAAATACAAAGTGAAATTAACAGCAACAAAACATGTAAACAATGAAACATTTCATTGGAGTCTGATTTCTTTTTCCTTACTAATTTTGATGTTCTGTCTTCCCTCCTATGTGTATCAGAATGTACTGTTGGCAAAGAAATGTTTATCTCTATGGAATTATATTAAATATAAACTCCTATATATTTGGATTTTCTTATCAGTTATAGTTTTCTTTAGCTCTACATTTAATTTCAGAAAAAAGGATGACAAAAATCCCTCACCTTGAAATACTGACTATTCACTTACAATGTTTACCTTAATTCTTAATTATATAATCCTAATCCTGGTATCAATTAACTCAAGTATCACTGGTGATTTTTTTTCAGAACATTTAACTGCATTTAGAAGCACTTAACTTTGTAATCTAATTCAAGTATATCCTCTGATGTTCACTGTTAATAACACACTTTTTGTATGTGAAGCTGATAATGCCTCATATTCCTTAAACAGAACTTCTGAAGGGTGGTGCCAGAGTGGCATATAGGAAAAAAGGATGGCACATTATATTCAAAGTAATGGAGAGTTTAAAGTGTTAAACGAGAACTAACAAAGCCTGTTTTTCTAGGTTGGGAAGCCCAAGATATTCTTCTTGGATAAACTCCTTTCCATCTTTTAGGACTGACCTCAAGTCAACTCCTTTCAAATCCTTGCCTCCAAATAAACGCCATTATCTGGACTCCTGATACTTTGTTCTTAAACACTATAATGAATCTCAAAGTGTAATATTTCTCTTTGTATTTAACATAAAAAGTATACATTAATGTCCATTCTCGAAGTCTGAACTTTATCAACAGTTTGGTAAATGAGTTAAGAAGTTACTTGTGTAAAAATTGAAGATAATAGAGATAATAGAGCTTCACTCAATCTCAGATATTTTACTTTCTGGGTTATTAATATAATTATGCAGTTGGTAATGACACTCTACCATTGGCATGAGGAGGTCAGAAAAATAGTAAGTGAGAAAGTAAAAATTTGGTCAATAAACGTGAAACTTACAAACTCAGTGTTAAATCTTCAGATTTCTTTGGAGTGACAGATTAATTGTCTCCAAATGATTGAATATATTTCATAAGAGAGAGACATCCTAAACATTTAGCCTAGTAAACATACATACACAAGACATAGACAAGTAGTTCATGAAGAGGGACACGAAGAGAAAGAACTAACAGCCATTTCTTAGAGTGCACCTGCCACTCCCCTCTCAATTGACAGCATTGAAAAGAGATGTTGTCCTAGGCTAGTAACAAGACGCCCTCCCTACCCAAGTATGATAACAACTTGTTTGGTTTTATTTTCAAATCATCTGCTTATAATGAGAAGATATGATTAATATGAAGACACACATGTTATGGGTGCTGTGATTTTGAACTTTACTCTATAGTTTCTGAACCCATGAAAAACCAGGTGATAGATTTCATTTAAGTTTATCAAAACTCAAGGTTCTCAACCACAGTACTCTAAAGTGCAAGAGTTCTACATTCTGCACTTTCACAAGTGGTAAAATTGAGGCATGGAAATTATAATAATTTTACATACTAAACGAATTTTATATACTAAATGAAAATAATTTTATATACTAAAATGAAGCTTATATTATAATATGCTTTCTATATTATTACAAATCTACTGACTTTATATTGGTCTGCAAAGTAAGACAATATGATGCCAATGTTAGAAAGATCTAGAACTTTGTATTTGCACTAATTCAATCATGTAATGAAACCAGGGCTAAGAGCCTGCCAGTATTTTCCTTTCAAATGCATTTTTTAATTACAGTTTCCTATGCTTGGAAAATTGGAATGGCTAGACATTAACTTTCAATACACAAAGGGCAAATTGAGTTATGCTGAATACATTCTCCCCTCTCACCTTGGAGGAGGTCCTAGAATATGAAACTCTAAGTTGCATCCTTGGACTTTAATAAAAGTCCTGCCTCACTGCTTTATAAGCTCTGTCCACCACAGAGCTCCGGAGTGCATTTCCTTGGCCTTTTCATGTTATGGAGATGAATCAAAGGTTAGATTGTGAAAGAAGTTGCATTTTCATTTTCCAATCATTTTAAAACTGTCTTAGCATCACCTGACATTTTTCTCCATCAAATGGGATGCCGTCCTTGAGTTTTATATTCATCATCTCTAGAAAATAGAATTGTATCTGGTACATAGATGTTATCTGGACATATTTACTAAATGAATGATTTTGCAGTACATCCAGTTGTATCACTGGAAAAGTAATGGCCAAGAGAATACTGAAGGATCATATATGTACACTTACAAATATATACATGCATTATATGTTTATCCTTTGCATATTTTTTACTCAGAATAACTCTTCTAATGGTTAGAAAACAATCTACCCTTTAGTCTTCTCATAGATAAGACTCTAGTAAGGACAGTATCTCTGCATTCAGTACTGTAGTTTACAGTAAGTCTATTTTTAAAGTACATTTCAAAGCCTGATCTTTTTCTTGGTGTGAAGTTATACTGACAATTGGTTTAGATTAAAACAGCACCACAGAAAACTCTCTAAAATTTGTTTCCCTGATAATAGAAGAAGCGGTACGGCAGCCATGTCTGTGAGTCATGTTAGGCTGACTAACAAATGCATGCTCAGATACAGAATGTCGCGGGACACTCTGCCTTTGCACTGATGCCCATAAATATTTCGTACATGCTTGAACTAGATGGATGTCCAGTGGACAAATACTCCAAGAAAATTCTAAAGTTAAATAACACATCTAAACTGTGGACAAGAATTTAATGAAAAGGCAAGTTCTCAGAGATTTCAGGGTCATTCTATAAACTGACATTTTGTCATCTTTTATTTAGCTTTACATTACAAGCCACTTCAGAAAAAAGAATATAGCACAAAGAGCAAATACTGAGGCACTGATCTCCCCATATTGCAATCCGTTGAAATAACAGTGGATATGTAATTCATGTTAATTGGGCCAAAACAGCAGCAGCCCGAATACTAAATTATTCATCATGTTCACAAACTGTCAGATAGGGCAAATAGCCAACTATTCAAAATAATTGCAGAAAGATTGGCACAGCTGTACTGTGTATTCAGTATGCATTCCATATTCTTCTGAACACCAGTGTTCAATGCAGAAAGGGAAACCTCTCCTTGATAGACTCATATGGAAATTTAGAGTTCATTCATAAATATTTTGGGAGGAAACTAATTAATTCAATTTATAGTGTAATTTTTTCCTCGCCAATAAATTAAAAATATCAAAATATTTCCAGATTAAGAGAAATTAGGAGTAAAAATTGATCTCTCAAATATATGTTGATGAGACACTGAGAAGCCCTGTCTCCTCTAGGATTAAAAGAACACAATGTTGCTATTAGTAGCTTGCAGATTTATTTGGTGATAATGAGTACATTTGGTCCCATGTAAAAGTTTTACTTAGGATTCTAAATATTATGTTACAATATGGTTAAATGTAACATGTGCCACAGTGCAAAGATGAGGCAGGAGAGGTTGGAAACAGAGAGAGTCCCAGGTAAGGAAGGATGGAGGAATAGAGATGAAAACTCAACCATCAATCATTTTTTGTAAAGATCCTCATATGTTTCTTGGCATTTGGCTAAGGTCAAGTGTAAGATAGCTTCATCAGGAAGATAACACCTACCTTTTAAGCTTTTGTGGAAAGAATGAAGCTATGAGTAAAATAAGATCTGTTTTAGAAAAAAAAAATAAAGCCTTCAAATTTGCATAATTCCATAGACAGTCACTCATTTTTTTAGAAAAAATATTCTTCAAATTATTTCTGCTCCGGATGAGTACATAGGTACTCAAAACACTTTATTGTTACATAATTTTTTTCCTGTAGATTTCAGAAACATTGGCCCAAATACTAAAAACTATAAAATTGATAATTATATTATAGCTCTGAAAGGTGATATTAATTTTAGGCTTATTTTCTTCAGTTGGCTTTCAATAAATGAGTATAATATATATTGAATATTTTTTGTCCAAAAAATAATGCAATGTCAATATGTATGATGATTTCAACAATCCAAGGAAATACAAATGTGACATTTATATTGATTGTATCTTCCTGTGTTTTGTCTCTCCAAGTTTTCATATTTGGTGGAACCAATTCTATCTCAGTAGTGAAGATATATTATATTTTATATTTATCCTCTATCATATGAGCCTTGTGTCCACCTAATTTCAATTATGATGACCTCAGACCCATATGTCTTTTCGTTTCATAAGGAATTTGACAAGTAGAATAGTTGGAATATTATTTATTTTTCAATGAATTATATTTTTATATATATCATAGGGATGGTAAATAGATTTCAGTGGTTAGGAGGGTTACAGAACCTGTTAAAGCTCTAAGTGTAGCCACATTGCCTACAGTAGTACCTATGAGTCTGCTTGGGACTTGCTGAGGAGCACAGTCACACTGTATCTCTTGGGACCATCAGGCTTTCTGCCTTGATGACAAGATTTTCCACTGCATTGTTAACACAACCTAGTCATTATGTCAAAATTCACTTTTTTTCTTAACCTCTGAGGAACTTCTTAAAATAGCAAGATTTATGTCAAGAGACAAAGAGCTTTAGGTTATCACAGATTTTGATCTTATGTCCTATCTCATCTTATTCAGGGAAGTAATCAAGCAGGAGTTACATTGAAATATGTGTTCAGCTTCTATGCCTGCAACCCTGTCATTTCTAAGCTATAAATGTCACACCCTCCTTCCATATCTTCTTTCTCTTATGGGGATAGTAAAATGGTCAAAAGTGAGGCCAGTCTATCAAGACTTTGCTTGTACACAACAAAATCAAATGTGGAGGACTAGAAGCCTAGCCTGTCATTATAAAATGATGAGCATTTAAGAGAAAATGAATAGCAAATACAATAAAAATAAATAAGTAACAACATTTCAGTCACATATTACCTTAGGAATTTGACATATTTGGAAGTATGGCAATGATTGCTACTTTCAAAGGAAATTTTAAGAATTTGACCTTGTTCTAAAACAATAAATAAGAGAAAGCATGAGGATTATATTCCACACAAGCAATAGTTATTTTTTAGTATGTTATATTTTGTTCTAATATAGAAAGAAATGACTCTAGATCATTAAGGAAAATTTGACTATTTAACTTGACTATTACATGAATTATGGCAATGTAAACACCTGAGGTATGTCAGTTCTTCTCAAAATACCTGTATTGGTGTGACTAGAGAAGCATGCTCAAAATGTAAATAAAGAGAAATTAATGGAAACTTTCTTAGGCTTCAAGGGCATGGGATATAGTTGAGGTTCTCAGTGTATTTTCATTTAAATCAATTAAAATGCTTCTGAATATCGACTCATTATTACACAATTACTTTCAAATACATTATATATAGTACATAATATAATTATATATATATGTATATATAATATAACATTTATGACAAACACATAGCAGACTTTATCATCATGGCAAAGTAGGAAACAGATTAAGCTGAATGGAGACTTATAACTTCATTGAAAAGTTGAAGAACGCTGACAGGTAGAGCCAGTGATAAACTGAACGCTAATTTTAGAATATACACTAAAGTACATATTTCCCAGTGTTTGTAAGAGAAAAAATGAGGACAGTGATCTGGTTTGGATCTGGTTGAAGTTTGTTCTCCAAAGCTCATGTGTACAAAGTTCAACCCTCAGTGTGACAGCACTGAGAGATGGAGGAACCCTGAGTGGTAACACATAGTAGAGTCAGGGGTTGGATTAGCCTATTACTGAAGTGATTCATGTTCTTTGCTTATGAGTTCATTAGTGCCTTTGCAAATAGTGAGAGTTTGGGTGAAAGTATAGGCAAGTGGGAAAGGAGGTAATCAGGAGAGATGCCTGTATCCATTACAACAATCTAAGATGCCTTCAGCCATGGTGTACTGTAGCAAAAAGAAATCAAGCAAGTACCAATGCCATGCTCTTAGACCTCCAGAATGAGCTAAATAAATCTTTTCCCTGTGTTAAGTATTCATTTTCATGTCTTTTTTGTTTTTTGTTTGTTTGTTTGTTTGTTTGTTTGTTTTTTGCTGAGCATGCCTGGCACAGGCATCATGATTTATTGACTTATTTTTTCTATGAATGCTATCTTGTTTCGAGTCTTTTCATATTGGTGCAAGAGAAATTTTGATGCTCTGTATATTAATAGAGCCTATAAATCTCATCCTTCCATAATGTTCAGAATTTATAGAATTAATGATAATGAATGATAGTTATCATAAGTTGAATCAATGACTTCCACCCAATTTCTAGAAAAAAATGTGTATTTTAAGGAATTTACATACTACTGGAGAGCAACAGAATGATAGATCCTCTTAGATAGAACATTTTCCCGCTCTATAAACATACATACACATACATACACACACACATCTCTATAAATATAAATTTAGATTATTCATATGAAAGAATGCTTGTATTCAGGTTTGCCTCTTTGTAGCAGTGTTGAAGCACTGACCATAAGCAGCTTGTGGGGAAAAGGATTTATTGGGCTTATACTTCAACATTACAGGCCATTACTGAGGGCTAGACCTGAAGCAGAGACCACAGAGGAATGTTGGCTATTGCCTTGCTCAGCTTATTTTTTATACAGGGCCACCTTTCTAGGAATGGCACTGGTCACAGTATTCTATGTCGTCCTGCATCAAGTAGCAGTTAAGAAACTGACCTACAGACATGCCCCCAGGCTGATTTGATGAAGAAAATGCTTCAAATGAGGTTCTCTCTTTTCTAGATGACTCTAGCTTGAGGCAAATGGACAAAAACTAAGGAGAACAGCTTGCAGTATTTCCCTGTGTAATTCTGGATCATTTTGCTCTTACATACCTATAGAAAAGTAGACATATTAAATTATCATTTATCAATTGCATGTCTTTTGTCTTAACAGCATTCAAGGACTAAAACAGGTAACAATAAAAGATGGCTAATTATGGCTGTGTATAGAGGGGTATAACTGTGTGTACATGAATTGTTTATATGTCTATATAACACATGCACTACTTGAATCAAACTTGCCTTTATAATTACATAGATTTTTTTCATTCACAGATCTCAAAGTTTTTGAAAATATGATTCTGGCATCAGAATTCTGTAATATTTCTGAATAAAATAAGCTTATTTAAAAGGATCAGCACAAAAGACTAAACTTTCTATATATATATGTATATACATATATATATGTATGTTTCAGAGAGAAACAGAGAGAGATTAACTGAAAGCTATAGCATATTTCTATGAAAATATGGGCCAGTTACAAGGGTGTTTTAAAAACCATGCAGCACAGGCTTCACAGGACAGTATGTAAAATAAGAACTGTCTTCAACATGTGAATCCAATATAGAATAAAGATGATAAAATTAACATGATAGCTAGAGAATTTCAGGTATCATGAACCTTAGGAAGGATAAGATGATATCATGGCTTAAAAATAAATTAGAAATCTTATCTTAACTGAACCCAGTTGCAAAGTTCACCAGCAGAACACAGTCTGACTTGTGGAACATACAGCTATTCAAACAAATACCCAAGTATATACAAAGATATTGTTAACAATGAAATCTTGCCAAAAGATATGACTAATATATATTTTTAAAAGCACACAGATAAGAAACTTTTCAAAGTTTCTATAGGCATATTAAAATAAAATGAACCAAATCTTCAACAAAGATATTGTTCAAATATTAAAAATAAAAAGATAAACATTTTTTTATCTTTCTCCAACTTTAACTTGATATTCATTTTAATATCTACTTTAAAATTTTCATAGTCTATTAACACTTATTTAAATGTGACTAAAAACATAAAGGGGACTATAACAATGATCTGTTATGTCCTCTGAATCAGGTTTTTGTTAATTATATAATTTAATAGAAAAAAATTTATGTGATTCTTCAAAACAAATAAAAATTTCTAGATTTAGTTATTTATAGGAAATTTTCTGGTAAGTATACAAAAAGAGCCCAAGATCTCATAATCTTTTCTTTATTTACATTTCAAAAAACAAACAGCATCATGATGAATGGGCATTGACATAGAGCTAAAACATTCTCATGGAAACATATATTATGAACTATATACAATCCATTTAGTAAGACGAAGTCCATCCATGCAAGGCCCCACTCAGTCAGCAAGAGTATTAAGGTGTATACAGGACACCTTGAGCACATTTTCAAGTACCACTAATGAAATAAATAATATCTGTTGTCACATCAGCCAC
The DNA here is from genome assembly GCA_019843815.1 of Montemys delectorum. Lineage (NCBI taxonomy): Eukaryota > Metazoa > Chordata > Mammalia > Rodentia > Muridae > Montemys > Montemys delectorum. The sequence continues at coordinate 7,820 of JADRCD010168633.1, read as the reverse complement.
TGGGAGGGGGGGTGAGTCCTCATGCTGACTCATTTGTCACTCTCTGGTTGAACAATGTCTCCTTTAGGACACACATCATTTCCCCACAGCTGGCAGCTACCGACAAAGAAGTTAATTGAGTCATTCATTTCCCCTTGAACCTACTAATGTTTGGAATTGTGAACCATCAACACCACATGTTATAAGGCGGCAGACCAAACCTATTACCAACACAAGTTGAATCTGCTTTATAGTCTGCTCAAGTATGTATAACTGAATTTAAGTCTGTAAAAGGAATAGGTTGTGGAAGAAGAGAATCAGGAAATACAGAATGAGACCAAGTTTCTGGTAGGCTTACAGGAGATACTTTAAAGTTTTTTTTTTTTTTTTTTTTTTTTGTGCTTCAAAGACAATTTTGATTTATTTTTTCTGATTGCCTTTGATTTATGAGCATTAACTTCTAAGGTTATATTTACTGAATGAATACAACTTCATAGAGTTTTTAAATACTCTGAAAAGAGATGGGCCATGATGAGGGCTGCTAAGTGGTAGCCATATTCCAGAATACCCCATATAACATGCCCTTTGGTCTTTGAGCATCTGATCACCTTACACCCATGCTACTTACTTTCATAGGCTTTCTTCTTGGACAAAGAAACTATTAATGAACTTCTGAAAAGAATTTTAATTTCTTTGAATAACTGTTATACTTTTGGAGATAGCAAGACTGTTCCTTTCAATGACTCATTAGAAAGTAATGAACGAATTCTCAAAGGTTTTATTATTGATGACGATGTTGTCTTATAATTAGTGGATTGTCTATTCTATAACAGAAAGGGACAGTGAGTGAAGAAGAGGGAACAGCATTCTCTTATCCAGTAAAGGAAGTTCTATTTATAAAATAAAAAGACTATTTTACCAACTCATAGCTCGTCTATCCTATCTAGCCATGCTCCTTACTATGTAACCTACATCTACACCATTGAGGGTGCTGCTTGGAACAATACGGAGGGAGGCACAGATTCACTCAGGAATTGTTAGCTCTACCTTGAGTCACAGAAACTTCCTGAAGAATGTGGCAGTTGGAGAAGCTTCCAGAAGGATGTGGACATAACAATATAAAAGAATCCTAAATTGCAACAGTTGGATAATAGCTAGAAGGAAGTGGCACAAACAAGATAATACACTGTCTACTTTACAAGCAGTTGCACCAAGATTAATGGGCTAATTTCTGAGAAGCACTTAAACAGTCATGGATGCTAAGTTTAAACAATCTTATTTATTAGCTGGCTATGTGGCAAGTTTCCCCTGAGAGCACCATGGGAAGCCACACACAAGTGGTTCTTACTCAAATCCAATATGCATATTGTATATAAGGTAGATTCTAATTGTAAGGGAACACTTAAAAACAGTGATTAATCATCTTAAAATGAGACCAAAGGAAAAAAATCATTTATGCTTTGATTTTGGAGATTCATCAGTATTCAAACAGGAAAGGATCAGAAATTAACCTAAAATGAGAAATTCGGTTGTCACTATCCCTAGAGAACAAGATTGAGAGAAGGGAACATAAATTCAGAATGTTACTGTTAGGAAAAGCAAAGGTGTAAAAAATCACACGTTTGCTATAAACTCCCTTATGAGATGGTCTCTGAAGAAAATGGCTTTAAATGTGTAAGCAGTGCCTATAAAGCTTTATAAAAACCTGGGGACATGGAGAAGACAGACACAAAAACTTCCACAGAAGATTTTAAGCACTCAGAAATTGTGTGCAATTAAGTTGTGAGAATAAGTTGTAGCAAGTTACTATAATAAAATTGTGAAGGTTAATGTTCATATAGTAAACTATATGTCTATAAATATATGCTCAATGTGCCTATGTTCCACTGAAAAAAGAAAGTATTTTTAATATTGTTGATTATGACAAATGTGATATTTTAAAATGTCTGAAGTAGTTGGGTGAAGATGTACAACCAAAATCATTGTTGAACTAGTATAAAAATAGATATGATCTTATTAAATTTCTTACATCAGATCTATCGTATGCAGTATTTAAAGGCAAGTTGAATTTAGCTAGATGTTCTTCGAAACATATCGTACAAATTATACATTATTCAATTCCTAACGGCTGTGACATTTGGAAAATGAAGATTTATAGGTGGTTATCACTGTGTGTAATTATAGAGCTGCCATTAAAACCCCTGTGCATTAGGTATGCCTCACTGATTCAGCCCTCATTATTTGTTTAGTGCTTGAAGTTTATTCTTTGCAGTGAGAAGGACATTGGAAATAAGGGCATCTATCTCTACCAGGTTAATTTCTAAATGATAAACTAGTCATCCTGTTCAGCTGGGTTTATACATGGGAAAGCAGAAGGTGAGACAGGAGAAGCTTCTGCCACAGAGCGGGAAATTGCAGAGACAACACTAGAGCAGCCCCTTTCATAAACTAAAGAACCCATCAGATAAGTAGTCAAAGGAAAAGCAGGCAAGATTTTTGATCTTACGTGGACACAGAGGACATTTGTTTACCCTCTGACTTCTTGAACAGCAGAAACGGCGAAAATACTTATTAGCATTTATTGGGTACTGTATAACAACTGAAAAAAATGTATTAACTTAAAAGATGATTAACTTAAATTTACTACTAAAAGCTTTCCATATCCATGATTATTTGTCCAATAACTCTAAATGAGCATCCTAACTTTTGTTCTCTGTAATGGCATGAGTTCTCTGTAAAGGCACTTAGAGCATGGGGGTGGGAATTGTTTCCTTACTAGACTGGCCCACCATGTTTTATGATTTGAGTTGAAAAGGAAGATCCTGCTTAAATACAAAATACATATATCACCAGACTATCATAGAATCATGTCCAATTTTAGAAGTTGGAAATTCTCATCTAGAAAATTCCCCCACTATAGCTACTAGGGGCCAGTAGGTACTATGTGTGTACAGGAAGAAGTTCGTGTAGAATTAATAAGAAAAAAGGTTCACATGATAAGAGACATTAGAATAATCTCAATATAAACTTAGCACTTGCCTTTGGTGCTTTGATAAGGGCAGGCTATGGCTGGGGTTAGCTGGATGCAGAGAGCTGGCCCCATAGATGTATGTCAAGACAGTGCAGTGAAAAAGCCAGAGTAAAGTATAATGTTATGAACTGTCAGTGCTAGTACAAATAGGAATGTAAACTAGGAAGATTGGGGACTAAGGGGCAGAGTGAACATCTTATTGCTGAGAAACTTCAGTCATTATCCATTTGGCCTAAGATTTGGGGATCTTAGGAGGCTAAAGTGCCATTCCCCATCAAGCTAATATTTAAATACCTACTTGTTGATGAGAAGCTTAACCTCTTTTATTAAAATGTTAATTTGTTCATATATAAAAATGAGTACTATTGATAGCTTTTATCTGCATTGTCACGTCCTCCTTTTTCCTTGAACCAGAATGCCTAAAGAGTTCAAACTGCAACCGGATGCTGGATGCTCTGGATTCTGATAGGAGTGTGCTAATAGGCTTTAGCATCAATTCTGACTAGGTATGAAAAGGGCTAGAGAGTGAGGGTCCATGTTTACTTCCCTAACCTATCAGTGGATGATTTTATAGGATGGCTGCCTCCTTTTCCTCTTCTGTAAACACTTGTCCTGTAAACATTTCTGCCAGACGCATTTCAGTTTGTGACAGGGGATGGCCCTGAAAAATAGCACCGTTCCATGCGGACTTCCTGCTCTCTCCCACACCTTTGTCAAGAGTCCCATTTCGAAACTCCTCAGGTTACTCACTGTGCCTTGGCCAGCCGCTTTCCCCCAGATGTTGTAGGCCAGGCACACTGCATGTGCTGCATGTAAGTTTCTTTTGTTCTTGAGCTCGTCTTTCATGTCACCCCAATGTTTTGTATGTCCTTTGTAACTGTCAGCACATTTAGACATGGCAGGCAAAATGTGAATATAGTTACAAAATTGTTTTAAAATTCTCAATTAAATTTGGCAAAAAATTCTCCAGTGTCTTTTTTGAACAGTATCATTTTCATGTGAAAATAAAGGAAAAAATTCAAATGCTGATTTGCCATCATGGAAACTTACAAAGGTGTTTGAATGTTTAAATTTATTAAAATTTCTAGTGACAAAATATAAGAAGGCCTTCCTCTTTGCTGTTATTTTTCTTCTGTAGTAAAACAACAGTTATTTGCTGACAGAGTACTTTTCTTTCCTTTTGAGTGGCTATCAAACTTTAATCCTCAGTTGCTAATTACATATAATCTCATAAGGACAGGTATTAGTTTTCAGATAGATTCTATCAAAATGCTTTGGGTTTTGTTTGTTTGTTTGTTTTGTGTGATTTCCATAAAGGAGTCGTGTGTTTCCTATAATTTTCAATGCCTTCAATTTCTGCATGATTATATCAATGCTAGTTCTTAGCTGAAGGTTTTCTATAAAACATTAACAATGAAATAAAACATATCCTAAATTTTATAATATAAAAGTATCCATTTTCATCTTATAAAATATGTCCATAGGAAGAAATAACATTAAATCCTTTGTGTTGTTTTGGAGGTGCCTTCTCTCTTTTATCTTTTATAGTTCCTTTTATTGCAAGACAATATCTTGATATTTTGGAAAGAAAACAAATACAGTGTAGTAAAGAGCAGCTTCCTCTCTTCATAGGGCCACCATTTACAATGAATGAGTATCCACTCCATTCATAGGGCCACTGTTCACTATGACAATGTATCCACTCCATTTACTGGGGCACTGTTCACTATGATAATGTATCCACTCCATTCACAGGGCCACTGTTCACTATGACTATGTATCCACTCCATGCACAGGGCCACTGTTTACTATGAC
>JADRCD010168632.1:0-12024 GCA_019843815.1 Montemys delectorum | reverse complement strand
GGACATAGTTCTACCAGAGGACCCAGCCATACCACTCCTGGGCATATACCCACAAGATGCTCCATCATGTAATAAGGACACATGCTCCACCATGTTCATAGCAGCCTTATTTATAATAGCCAGAAACTGGAAACAACCCAGATGTCCCTCAACAGAGGAATGGATACAGAAACTGTGGTACATCTACACAATGGAGTACTACTCAGCTATTAAAAACAATGAATTTATGAAATTCTTAGGGAAATGGATGGATCTGGAGAGTACACCAGACTTTTCACCAGAGATTATGAAAGCCTGAAGATCCTGGGCTGATGTCATACAAACCCTAAGAAAGCACAAATGCAAGCCCAGGCTACTATACCCAGCAAAACTCACAATTACCATAGATGGAGAAACCAAGGTATTCCATGGCAAAACTAAATTTATATAATATCTCTCAACAAATAGAGCCCTTCAAAGGATAATAAATGGAAAACTCCAACAAAAAGAGGGAAACTGTATCCTAGAAAAAGCAAGAAAGTAATCTTTCAACAAAACTAAAACAAGATAGCCACATGAACAGAATTCCAACCCTAAAAACAAAAATAGCAGGAAGCGACAATTACTTTTTCTTTTTCTTTTTTCTTTTCTTTTTTTTGTCTTGTTTTGTTTTTGTTTTGTTTTTTGTTTTTTTGTTTTGTTTTGTTTTGGTTTTTTTGTTTTGTTTTGTTTTGTTTTTTGGGGGGGACAGAGTTTCTCTGAGTAGCCCTGGCTGTCCTGGAACTCACTCTGTAGACCAGGCTGGCCTCGAACTCAGAAATCCGCCTGCCTCTGCCTCCAAAGTGCTGGGATTAAAGGCATGCACTACCACTGCCCAACTCACTTTTTCTTAATATCTATTAATATCAATGGACTCAATTCCCCAATAAAAAGACATAGACTAACAGACTGGTTACATAAACAGGACCCAAAATTTTGCTGCTTACAAGAAACCCACCTGAGTGACAAAGACAGACACTACCTCAGAATAAAAGGCTGGGATACAATTTTCCAAGCAAATGGTCCAAAGAAGCAAGCTAGAGTAGCCATTCTAATATTGAATGAAATCAATTTTCAACCTAAAGTTATCAAAAAGGATAATGAGGGACACTTCATACTAATCAAAGTTAAGATCTACCAAGATGAACTCTCAATTATGAACATCTGTGCTCCAAGTGTAAGAACATCCACATTCATAAAAGAAATTTTACTAAAGCTCAAAGCACACATTGCATCACACACAATAATAGTGGGAGACTTCAAGACCCCACTCTCATCAATGGACAGATCATGGAAACAGAAACTAAGCAAAGACACAGTGAAATTAACAGAAGTTATAAAACAAAGGGATTTAACAGATATTTATAGAATATTTTATCCTAAAACAAAAGGATATACTTTCTTCACAGCACCTCATGGTACCTTCTCCAAAACTGACCATATAATCAGTCACAAAACAGGCCTCAACAGATACAAGAAGATTGAAATAATTCCGTGCATCATATCAGATCACCATGGACTGAGACTGGTCCTCAATAACAACATAAACCATAGAAATCCCTCATGCATGTGGAAGCTGAACTATGGTCTACTTAATGATAACGGTCAAAGAAGAAATAAAGAAATTAAAGACATTTTATAGTTTAATGAAAATGAAGCCGCAACACACCCAATCTTGTAGGACACAATGAAAGCAGTGCAAAGAAGAAATCTCGTAGCTCTTAGTACCTGCAAAAAGAAACTGGAGAGAGCATACACTAGCAGTTTGACAGCACTTCTGAAAGCTCTCGAACAAAAAGAAGCAAATTCACTCAAGAGGAATAGATGACAGGAAATAATAAAACTCAGGGCTGAAATCAACCAAGTTAGAACAAAAAGATCTATACAAAGATTCAACCAAACCATGAGCTGGTTCTTTGTGAAAATCAATGAAATAGACTAACTAGTGGGCACAGGGACAATATTCTAATTAATAAAATCAGAAATGAAAAGGGAGACATAACAACAGAAGCCGAGGAAAGCCAAAAAATCATGAGATCCTACTACAAAAGCCTATATTCAATGAAACTGGAAAACCTGGATGAAACAAACAATTTTCTAGACAGATACCAGGCACCAAAGTAAAATCAAGATTTGATAAATGATCTAAACAGTCCCGTATCCCCTAAGGAAATAGATAGACAGTCATTAATAGTCTCCCAACCAAAAGAACCCCAGGACTACATGTGTTTAGTGCAGAGTTTTATCAAACCTTCAAAGAAGACCTAATACCAATACTCCTCAAACTGTTCCACAAAATAGAAACAGAAAGTACTCCACGCAATTCGTTCTATAAAGCTACGATTACTCTGATACCTAAACTACATGATGACCCAACAAAGAAAGAGTATTTCACATCAATTTCCCTTATGAATATCAATGCAAAATGCTCAATAAAATTCTTGCAAACTAAATAAATAAATTCAAAAATAATCAGAAAGATACAGTCAAGTGTATTCTGTCATTGAGGGACAATTATTCCCTGTGACATGGCTGTCTAGAGTTTTCTCTGGGCATTAACTTAGGTCAAGGATTTATTACCAGAAGGCATTATCTGCTCATTCTTTACATAGTAGCACCAGCTATAGCCAATGCTTAAAATAGATTGTTGGAAAGTAGAAACTAAATCCTATGGTTATATTCTATTATAGCATAGGCTTATTTTTTAAGTGAGAATAGAGATGCATTTTGGAAAATCATCAATGTTTCATCTCAGAGCCATAGCTGGTATGAGTCTCCCTGGTTTGTATACATTCAAACCCAGTGAGGCACTAATTTATGAAATCTATGCATACTAACTCTTTTAGTCCCGATGAGGTAGCTTATGTTATTGTTCTTAGTCTGTAGAACAAAAATGTTAAACAAAAAAAGTTGGACACAATGAAGCCAGAATTAAGAAAAACAAAAGAATGGAGAAATTTGTTTCCAGGGACATGACTTTTTGCAACCGAACTTATATAACTTCTGATGAAAAAGAAAAATACAGAAACGTCTGATAAAGTAATTAAGACAAGAATCTGCAACACGAAAATACATAAATTGACATAAACTCTAATCAACACTGATATACTGTTATTTAATAGATAGGTGATATATAGATGACAGAAACATGATAGGTAGATTATAAGTATTGGATGGAAAGATAGTTGGAAACACATGCACCTACACATGTAACTTAAGAAGAAGGAAGACCAAAAGGTAGACATTTCATTCCTTCTTAAAAGGGGGAACCAAATACCCATTGAAGGAATTGCAGAGATTAATTTAGGAGCAGAGACTGAAGGAAGGACAAGCCAGACTAAATATAGCTATCTGCTGAGAGGCTCTGACAATACCTGACTAATACAAATGTAGAGGCTCACAGCCACTCATTGAACTGAGTACACGGTCCCCAATGAAGGAGTTAGAGAAAGGATTTATGGAGCTGAAGGGTTTGCAGCCCCTTAGGATGAACAACAATATGAACTAACTAGTACCCTCAGAGCTCCCAGGGACCCAACTACAAACCAAGGGCTATACATGGTGGGACTGATTGTTTTGGCAGCATGTGTATAGTAGAGGATTGCAAATTTGATCATCAATGGGAGGAATGGACCTTGGCCTTGTGAAGGGTTTGTGCCCCAGTGTAGGGGAATGCCAGGGCCAATAAGTGGGAGATGGTGGGGTGGCAGGCATGGGGAGGGCAGAGGCAGCAGGGTTTGTTCTTGTTTTTGTTTGTTTGTTTTTTGGAGGGGAAACTGGAAAAGGAGAAATTTACATGTAAATAAAGAAAATGTCTAATAAAAAATTAAAAAAAAATTCTTGCAAACTAAATCCTGGAACACATCAATATGATCATCTATCCTGATCAAGTAGGCTTCATCCCAGTGACACAGGGATGGTTCAATATATTGAAATCCATCAATGTAATCCACTCTATAAACAAACTCAAAGCAAAAAACCATATGATCAGTTGATTAGATGCTGAGAAAGCATTTGACAAAATCCAACACCTCTTCATGATAAAAGTCTTGGAAAGATCAGGAATTAAGTCCCATAACTAAACATAGTAAAAGCAATATATAGCAAACCATTAGCCAACATCAAACTAAATTGAGAGAAACTTGAAGCAATCCCACTAAAATTAGGGACTAGACAAGGCTAGCAACTCTCTCCCTACCTATTCAATATTGTACTCAAAGTCCTAACCAGAGAGCAATTAGACAGCAAAAGGAGATCAAAGGGATACAAATTGGAAAGGAAGAAATCAAATTATCACTATTGGCTGATGATATGATAATATACTTAAGTGACCCCAAAAATTGCACCAGAGAACTCCTAAACCTGATAAAAAAAATAACTTCAGCAAAGTAGTTGGATATAAAATTAACTCAAGCAAATCAGTGGCCTTCCTCTATACAAAGGATAAACAGGCTGAGAAAGAAATTAGGGAAATGACACCCTTCACAATAGTCACAAATAATATAAAATTCTTTGGTGTGACTCTAACTAAGCAAGTGAAAGATCTCTATGACAAGAATTTAAAGACTCTGAAGAAAGAAATCAAAGAAGATCTCAGAAGATGGAAAGATCTCCCATACTCAATGGATTGGCAGGACTGATATAGTAAAAATGGCCATTTTGTTGAAAGCAATCTACAGATTCATTGCAATCCCCATCAAAATTCCAACTCAATTCTTTATAGGCTAGAAATAGCAATTTTCAAATTTATCTGGAATAACAAAAAAGGATAGTGAAAACTATCAACAGTAAAATAACTTCTGGTGAAATCACCATCCCTTGACCTCAAGCCGTACTACAGAGTAATCGTGATAAAAATTGCATGGTATTTATACAGTGACAGGCAGGTAGATCAATATAGAACTCACACACATATGGTACTTGAACTTTGACAAAGGAACTAAAACCATCCAGTGGAAAAAAAGACAGCATTTTCAACAAATGGTACTGGCTCAATTGGAGGTCAGCATGTAGAAGAGTACAAATTGGTCCATTCTTATCTCCTTGTACAAAGCTCAAATCCAAGTGGATCAAGGACCTCCACATAAAACCAGATATACTGAAACTAATAGAAAATAAAGTGGGGAAGAGTCTCTAGCACATAGGCACAGGGGAAAATTTCCTGAACAGAACACCAATAGTTTATGCTCTATGATCAAGAATTGACAAATGGGACCTCATAAAATTTCAAAGCTTCTGTAAGGCAAAGGACACTGTCAATAAGACTAAACAGTAACCAACAGATTGGGAAAAGATCTTTACCATTCCTATATCCAATAGAGGGCTAATATCCAATATATATATATAAAGAACTTAAGATGTTAGACTCCAGAGAACCAAATAACCCTATTAAAAATGGGGTACAGAGCTAAACAAAGAATTCTCAACAGAGGAATACTGAATGGATGAGAAGCACCTAAAGAAATGTTCAACATCCTTAGTCATCAGGGAAATTCAAGTCAAAACAACCCTGAGATTCCACCTCATACTAGTTAGAATGGTTATGATAAAAAACTCAGGTGATAGCAGATGCTGGCGAGGTTTTGAAGAAAGAGAAACACTCTTTCATTGTTGCTGAGATTGCAAGCTGGTACAACCACTCTGGAAATCAGTTTGGCAGTTCCTCAGAAAATTGGACATAGTTCTACCAGAGGACCAGCAATACTGCTTCTGTCCATATACCTAGAAGATGCTCTAACATGTAATAAGGACACATGCTCCACTATGTTCATAGCAGCCTTATTTATAATAGCCAGAACCTGAAAGAACCCTGGTGTTCCTCAGCAGAGGAATTGATACAGAAAATATGGTACATTTCCACAATGGAATACTATTCAGCTATTAAAAACAATGAATTTATGAAATTCTTAGGGAAATGGATGGATCCAGAGTGCTGCAACCCAATCACAAAAGAACACATATGGTATGCACTCACTGATAAGAGGATAATAGCCCAGAAGCTCGGAATACCCAAGATACAATTCACAAACCACAAGAAACTCAAGAAGAAGGAAGACCAAAGTGTGGATACTTCGATCCTTCTGAGAAGTGGGATCAAAATACCCATGGAAGGAGTTGTAAAGACAAACTATGGAGCAGAGACTGAAGGAAGGACAATTCAGAGACTACCCCACCTGGATGATACTTCCCATATACAATCACCAAACCCAGACACTATTGTGGATGCCAGCAAGTGCAGGCTGACAGAAGGCTGATACATCTGTCTCATGAGAGGTTCTGCCAGTGCCCATCTAATACAGAAGTGGAGGCTCATAGCCATCCATTGGATTGAGCAGAGGGTCTCCAATGAAGTAGTTAGAGAAAGGACCCAAGGAGCTGAAGGGGTTTGCAGCCCCATAGGAGGAACAACAATATGAACTAACCAGTATCCCCAGAGCTTCCAGGGACTAAACCACCAACCAAAGAGTACACACGGTTCTAGCTGCATATGTGGTCGGTCATCAATGGGAAGAGAGGCCCTTGGTCCTGTGAAGGCTCTATGCCTCAGGGTAGGGGAATGCCAGGGCCAAGAAAGAGGAGAGGGTGGGTTGGTGAGCAGGGGGAGGGGGAATGTATACTTTTTTTTTCCAGAAGAGAAACCAGGAAAGGGGAGAACATTTGAAATGTAAATAAAGAAAATATCTAATAAAATACATATTGAAAAAAAGAAAGAAAAGAAATGGTAATATATTTACCTAGTAGAACTTATACAATTATGACAACAAAAAATATATAAGCACACATAATACCAAATTGCTTCTTGAATGACATGATCCAGAGCTGAATGAGCACATTGTGTTACTCTGTTTCATCAAGGATAGACAGCAGTCATCCTTGGTGCTTAAATACAAAGTAGATGTTCTGCTGGGAGGTTTCAATGATAGGAAGTACAGTGCTGACCTCATGAGTAATGGATACTGTCTGCTCCTAAATTTGGTTTTGCGAATTCAGCTTGAGAGCATTCACTGATGTGTCCTCCATTTTCTGTACGTTATCAACCAATTAAGAGAGAGAGAGAGAGAGAGAGGGGGGGGGGGGGGGGAGAGAGAAGAAAAACAGAGGGAGGAAGGGAGAGAGGGAGAAAGGGATGGAGTGAGGAAGGGATGGAGTGAGGAAGGGAGGGATGGAGTGAGTGAGAGAGGGAGTAAGGGAGGGAGGGAGGGAGGGAGGGAGGGAGTTTGATTTCAAGAGAAGTCATCAGCCACAGCAGCCTAGAGGAAAATAAGATCAGACTTTCAATTCTGAAGTTTCCAAAGTTGTGCTAACACTCTGAGTTCACTGGGGATGTTATGAGGGTCAAGCCCTTGTTAAATAAAACATAAAAGGAGAGGTTTCAAATGACAGGTTCTCTAGTGTATCGACTATATTTTCAAATAAAAAGCTGGTATATGCAACTAGAAATACAGAAGGAAAAGGCAGCAGGGAGTGACTATCAAATATATAGAACAGAAATGGCTCCAAAACTCTGTAATTCACAGCTTGACTCTCTTTCATCCAAGGAAACACACTGTGTCTTGGGCCAAGGAAACACTGGAGGCTCTACCATTGATGGTTTAAAATAAGCTGGTGGCAAGGGGATCTAACAGGATCATATTGAGGTGCCTCCTGTGAAGCCATATACTCTAAATATGAGTTATTCCAGATTTTGCTTGAAAAGGAACATTATACTTAACATTCCAGCTGAAATAAATGGATAATATGTGGCACAGTGCTCTTATTGGAGAATAACAAATATGTTAATTTAGTTTTGAATAGGTACTGGGATTACAGTTCATTATGTCTAAAAATAAAATCAATATATGAACCAGGTTGACAGACACAGAACTATGGCTAAAAAAAATTACAGCTTATGGGTATGTGCCCTGCAATGGTTGGCAGGTAGGTGGAGGGAGTCTATTTGAAGGTTGCTCCTACCACTTGATTTCCCTGGAGTGCTACCTAAGATGGATCACCTTTAACATATATTTTGTTCCCTTGGGATGATCCCACATGGTAGTTGCAGATGGCCCATTCCTGGATGGACATGCATTCACGTTACCATCTGTTTTGTGATGATTTTGCATCTGTTGATTTTATTATTTATTCACTGTTTAAGTCTTATATTAACTTATTCATTGATCACACATTGTCTAATTATGATGCCCTGTAGGTGATGGGTAATATAGGTGCACCTAGGAAGTGGTTATTGTTGTAAGAGAGAAAGAGAACAATGAAAGGTCTGTGGCCATGAAGGACTAGAATAAATACATGGCGAAGAACTAACTGCAAGGCTGGTGATGGCAAGAAATCGAGCAGTGATTCTCAACCTGTGGGGCACAACCCTTTTGGGGGTCAATAACTCTTTCACAGGAATCCCCTAACAGCCTCAGAAATACCAGATATTTACATTAGGATTCCTGTCAATAGCAAACTTATAGTTATGAAGTAACAATGAAAATAATTTTATGGCTATGGGTCACCATAAAATGAGGAACTGTATTAAAGGATCATAGTATTAGAAAAGCTGAGAGCTGCTCTTGCCCTATATCTTGCCTTTTTCCTCTCTTCTTCTCTCCTTCTCCTCTTCTCCCTTTCCCCCTAATCTCTCTCTTCTCCTCTCCTCTCCTTCTTCTCCTTTCTCTCTCTCTCTACGTGGTCAAGGCCAGCCTCTTTTCTCTTTTTTCTATAATAAAATATCTTACGATAATGCCCCAAGCTCCCAGCATTCTAGCTGGACCCTACCCCCAGTCATCTGACCACAGCCAGGTTTGTTCTGCCCTACAGACAGGTAGCCCAACCCTACGGACAAATAGCCAAGCCAGCCCCACCAAAAATGGGGTGGTTTGCTCCCTCCCCTTTCTCTTGCCCTCTCTCTCTCTTGCTCTTTTCCTCTCTTCTTCTCCTCCTTTTGTCCCTTCCCCCTTTCTCTCTCTCTTCTTCTTCTCTCCTCTCCTTCTTGTCCTTTCTCTCTTTCTCCATGTGGTCATAGGCAGCCTCTTTTCTCTTTTTTCTATAATAAAATATCTTATGACTAAAAAAAAAAAAAAAAGAGAAAGGAAGAAAGAAAGGCTGAGAACCAATGATAAGACTTTCATCAGGGGGGAAAAAGAGCTTACAGGAGCTATTGTCCTTGAAAAGTGATCCTCAACTGGAGAAAATGAGATGAACTATGTGGGGGCTTGTATAAGGAATGACACGTTACCAAGCTTGTCTGGAACATAGACTGTGGTGAAGAGTAATCAATGAGAAGGGAAGGGAAGGGAAGGGAAGGGGAAGGGAAGGGAAGGGAAGGGAAGGGAAGGGAAGGGAAGGGAAGGGAAGGGATATACACAGATAGGAGACATACATAGGGATATACACAAAATGCATAAAAATCATGAAATAAATCTTTTAAAATGGATGATGGTGGTGAATGTCTTTAATCCCAGCACTCAGGAAGAAGAGAGACAAGTGGGTCTCTTGAATTCAAGGACAGCTTTATCTACAGAGTGAGTTCCAAGATGGCCAGGGCTACACAGAGTAACCTTTCTTTAAAAACCAACAAAACAGAACAATACAAAAAAAATTAACCTGTGTCCTTAAAATAGACCTATTGACACTTTCAGTATTTTCCTGGTTAAGGCCATGTAGCAGTGAAAAATTTCTCTTTGCAAATATTATCACACAATAATAGAGGATAATTTTATGACTCTTTATGCCCATGGTAGTTCAGTGTTCTAACATGACTGATAAGGTTTTACACCCCAGACAAACCTGTCAGTCATATACTTCCTTGAGTGTCAGAGTGATTATCCCACAGCTGAGTATTTCAGAGCCATTTGTTTGTATATTTTCTCTCTACATAACCTTTGGCCATTTAGTACTATGCTGTCAGTATTTTTATTAATTTTTAAGAATTCGTTGTATATGATAGAGCACCTTGTGTTTGTTGATTTGCTCTTAGGCTTCCCTTAAAGAATAAGAAAGCAAAGAAGAAATGATGGTCTTCTTTGATAGCTCCTGCTGAGCCACCTCACAAAGAACACCTTTGCAGCTAACTCAAGCACACATATTTCTTATTGTCAAAGAAAACGGACTTGGTCAATTTGTTGAATGCATGGGGACATCAGCAGATAAAGTTTGGACTTGTCTGAGACATTTGCATGATTCCTTTGGTATTTAATTGCATTTTTGGTTGTTGTTGTTCCTTGTTTGTCCTTTGATTTTACCTTCTGCTTGGAGAGATGTTCTGAATTTTTGTAATGCATCTGAAAAAATATTAGTATAGATGAGATCTGAAGGGAGGAAGGGAAGAGGGTATTCTAATGTATGTAAAAGCAGACAGCTACATTATCGGAGGGAAAGAGGGGAACCTACCGGAGAGGAAGGAGGAGGTTAACAGAGGGGAGGGATTAAATAAAAAAAGAAGCATAATAACAGATGTGTGTACAGACCCCATAATGAAAGCCATTATTTTGTATGCTGACTTAGAAAGGTAATAAAAGAATAATGAAAAGGAAGGAAATCTATGTGATTATATTGACAATTGAATGTAATATTTTTCCTGCACTTCTTAAAATAGCTTCTTACATACTGCTACACACAATGAACAATTATTATCTCAAGTTGAGTCCTCCAAATGTATATTTTAATTCCACAGGCTTCCTGTTATACAACTGAGTAACTAAATAATTTCTCACAAAGGCATCCAGTTCTTTTATTAACATAGTGTGTGGTTTCAGGAATTCTGACCTCTTAATGAGGAGGGTCAGGGGCTACATCAATTTGATAAAATATACTCAGACGTTTTTAAAATTCCAGAAAAAGAATGCAAACAAAGTTGTCTTGTTTCCTTGATTGGTTGTTGAACACTGAAGAGTGTCTCCTCAACTATGTGTTCAACCTCACCTTCCTGACTGGATCCTTCTGGAAGCTCATATGTTCATTTCCCCTTAGGCCTTTTGAGCTCATAATTTATCTTTCTATTATCATCAGCTGGTTTCTAAAAGGACGTACCATGATTGTTTTCTTCCAGTACTGGCACAGTTGTTTCATTGTCTCTATCCATGGCAATGTACTTGGTTGCTCCATCTACATATTCTGTCCTGATGTCTTATGATGACTTCTTCACATCCCATCACTTCCGGTTCTCATATTCCCATCTCCTCACAACACCATAAAATGGACTGTTTGTAAATGATTACTACTGCCTGTTGTCAGAGGCTGCTTTCTCAGGATTACACAAAGGGAAAGATGTACATCCCAGCAAGGCTTGTGATAGAAGGGTTTACATTTAAGGGGCTTCTTTTGTTTGATTTTTTCCCTCTAGCACACACAAACACACAAGCACACAAATATGCACACATTCACACACTCAGTCATGCATGCAGGCGTGCAGGTTGTGGGCTGTTTCTGCCCAGAGGAAGTTCAGGAACCATGATGCATCAGCCAGACTATAAGGAATGAAGCTTAGCCAGGCAGGTAATTTCCAAGATCTCAGCCAGCAGTGAGTGTGGGGAGAAATAGCCTTCTCCAAGATGGTTTTCAGTGAAACAGCTTTTAATTTTTTTGGGGGGGGGGGTGCAATAAGGTCTATATAAACCTTGGGGAGTCAGTAGGGGTTTCAGGCTGAGTGTACATTATTGGCTGGTGCCAAGGTGCTGGGAATGCTTCACTTACATGAAGAGAAATTCAAGGTGCTTGCTAATTATGTCCTTATAGGGAGAGAGAAGTAAAACCTGTAATTTGGTCATCAGGCTATATGACTAAATCAAGGATGGCAGAGGTTGGAACTGTAAAGGCTACATGCACTGGCACACGCAGGCCCTGAGCAAGAAGGGAACAGTACTACTCCTGCGGGTCTCAGGATGAGATTTTTGGGATTTGGGCACATGGTGACTTCACTCTTTCTCCAGACTGGCTCTTCTAGTTTCATGGCTTTCCAGACACACACACATGCATACACACACACACACACACACACACACACACACACACACACAGGTTCTG
>JADRCD010168628.1:0-17942 GCA_019843815.1 Montemys delectorum | reverse complement strand
ATTGCTGGTGTATTCTCTCTCTAGTTTCTTTTTGGAGGCACTTAAAGATATGAGTTTTCCTCTTAGGACTGCTTTCATTGTGTCCCATAGGTTTGGGTATGTTGTAGCTTCATTTTCATTAAACTCTAGGAAGTCTTTAATTTCTTTCTTCATTTCTTCCTTGACCAAGTTATCATTGAGTAGAGTGTTGTTAAGCTTCCATGTGTATGTGGGCATTCTACTGTTTATGTTGTTATTGAGGAGCAGCCTTAGACATGGTGATCTGATAGGATACAAGGGATCATTTCAATCTTCTTGTATCTGCGGAGGCCTGATTTGTGACCAATTATACGTTCAATTTTGGAGAAGGTACCATGAGGTGCTGAGAAGAAGGTATATCCTTTTGTTTTAGGATAAAAAGTTCTATAGATATCTGTTAGATCCATCTGTTTCATAACTTCCGTTATTCTCACTGTGTCCTTGTTTAGTTTCTGTTTCCATGATCTGTCTATTGCAGAGAGTGGGGTGTTGAAATCACCCACTACTATTGTGTGCGTTGTAATGTGTGCTTTGAGCTTTAGTAAAGTTTCTTTTATGAATGTAGATGGCCTTGCATTTGGAGCATAGAGGTTCAGAATTGAGAGTTCATCTTGGTAGATCATACCTTTGATGAATATAAAGTGTCCCTCCTTATCTTTTTTGATCACTTTAGGGTGAAAGTCGATTTTATTCGATATTAGAATGGCTACCCCAGGTTTTTTACTGGGACCATTGGCTTGGAGAATTGTTTTCCAGCCTTTTATTCTGAGGTAGTGTCTTCTCTGTCACTGAGGTGGGTTTCCTGTATGCAGCAAAATGTTGGGTCCTGTTTATGTACCCAATCTGATAGTCTATGTCTTTTTATTGGTGAATTCAGTCCATTGATGTTAATAGATATTAAGGAAAAGTAATTGTTGCTTCCTGTTACTTTTGTAGTTAGAGCTGGAATTCCGTTCATGTCTCTATCTTCTTTTAGTTTTGTTGGAAGATTACATTTTTGCTTTTTCAGGGATGTAATTCCCCTCCTTGTGTTAGAGTTTTCCATTTAATACCCTTTGAAGGGCTGGATTTTGTGCGAATTTGGTTTTGTCATGGAATACTTTGGTTTCTCCATCTATGGTGATTGAGAGTTTTGCTGGGTATAGTAGTCTAGGCTGGCATTTGTGTTCTCTTAGGGTCTGTATGACATCTGCCCAGGCTCTTCTAGCTTTCATAGTCTCTGGTGAGAAATCTGGTGTAATTCTAATAGGCCTGCCTTTATATGTTACTTGACCTTTTTCCCTTACTGCTTTTAGTATTCTTTCTTTGTTTTGTGCATTTGGTGTTTTGACTATTATGTGGCAGGAGGAATTTCTTTTCTGGTCCAATCCATTTGGAGTTCTATAGGCTTCTTGTATGTTCATAGGCATCTCTATCTTTAGGTTAGGGAATTTTTCTTCTATAATTTTGTTGAAGATATTTACTGACCCTTAAGTTGGAGGTCTTCATTCTCTTCTATACCTATTATTCTTAGGTTTAGTCTTCTCATTGTGTCCTGGATTTCCTGGATGTTTTGGGTTATGGTCTTTTTGCATTTTGCATTTTCTTTGACTGTTCTGTCAATGTTGTCCATGTTATCTTCTGCCCCTGAGATTCTCTCTTCTATCTCTTGTATTATGTTGGTGATGCTTGCATCTATGTTTCCTCACTTTTTTCCTAAGAATTCTAACTCCACGGTTGTCTCCTTTTGTGATTTCTTTATTGTTTCTACTTCCATTTTTAGGTCCTGAATGGTTTTACTCAGTTCTGTCACCTGTTTGTTTGTGTTTTCCTGCAGTTCCTTAAGGGATTTTTGGGTTTGCTCTTTACAGGCTTCTATTTGTTTACTTGTGATCTCCTGTAATTCTTTATGGGATTTTTTTGTTTCCTCTTTAAGGGCTTGTACTTCTTTCTCTGTTTTCTCCTGTATTTTTTTAAGGGAGTTATTCATGTCCTTCTTAAGTTCCTCTATCAGCATTGTGAGATATGTCTTTACATCCAAATCTTGCTTTTCTGGTGTTTTGGGATATCCAGAGCTTGCTGAGGTGGGAGTACTAGGTTCTGGTGAAGCCAAGCAGTCTTGGTTTCTGTTGGTAGGATTCTTGTGTTTGCCTTTTGCCATCTCTTGATCTCTGGTGTTAGAAGTTCTTGTTGTCTCTGACTAGAGCTTGACCTGTCCTTGCTGCCCTGCAGCTCCCCTTCGACTCCTGAGGCCTGTGCCTCCCAGCTGGTCCTACCTTAGAAAGGGACCAGAGAGAAAATGGTGGATCGCACCTGTGTCCTTGGGCTGAAGCTCGTCCTGGAGGGAAGCCCTCTGCTAGCAGGGAGGGGGCAGAGATGGTCGCTGATTCAGCTCTGTCACTCGGAAGCTGAGAGGATCCTATCCCTGCAGTCCTGCGACTCCCCTGCAATTCCTGAGGCCTATGCTTCACGGTGGTCCTGCCTGATTCCTGGGGCTGAAGCCAGCCCTGGACGAAGGCCCTCCGCTAGCAGGGAGGGTGGTTGCTGATCCTGCTCTGTCACTTAGAAGCTGAGAGGATCCTGTCCCTGTAGTCCTGCCACTCCCCTGCAATTCCTGAGGCCTATGCCTCCCGGCTGGACCCGCCTTAAAAAGGCACCAGAGAGAAAATCCATCCTACCTCTTTATCCATCCCTTCCCCTTCATCTTTTTTCTTTTTTCTTATTTCCTCATTTAATATTTCTCCTTCTATCCTTTCAGTCCTCTCTCAGATCTCTCCTTCCCCTTTCTTTCCTTTTGTGACACTAAGGGGTGGAACCTTGTACTTTAATCATACTGTGTAAACATTCTGCCTCTAAGTTATAGGCTCAGTCTACAAACACAATGTGAAGAAGAATTTGAAAAACCTGTATGTTTGTGCCTTGGGAAAGGAACCAGAGATGTCATGGATTAGAAATGTATAGATGGAGTTTACAAGAAATTATAAAAAATGACAGATACTAGAATCCTATTCATAAATTATTTCAACTTTTTGGTAAATTGGGTCAAAACTTGATGATATTTCAGTGGAATTAATGTAATTTTTTTGACTTTACATGTAAAGAAAGTTCTCACTGCTAACCCAGAATTGGAGGTGAATGAGACTTTCTGTTGTCTCACTGAGATTCCCCAATGAATAATGGCAAATGCCATTATCCTACTCTACTATACTACTACTACTATACCACTATACTACTCTAGTTCAATTTCTCTTGCTTTTACTCTGGCAAAAGCAACTTAGTGGTTTATTTATGCTGATAATTCTAGGTTACAGTACATTATTGCACAGAATTCAAAATGCTAGGAGCTTAAAGCAACTAGTCACTGCATATCCGTGTCCAAGAGCAGAAAGATAAATAAATACCCACCTACTCACTTGCTTGTATTTCTCAGCTCTATGTCTATAGTCTTATTAAGTTTGGAACCCCTTGCCTAGGGACTATCACCACCCACCGACAGTGAGCTGGGCCTCCCCCCTCTATTAGTTTAATTAAGACAATTTCGGGCTGGAGAGATGGCTCAGTGGTTATGAGTACTAACTGCTCTTCCAAAGGTCCTGAGTTCAAATTCCAGCAACCACATGGTGGCTCACAACCATCTGTAGCACCCTATTCTGGTGTGTCTGAAGGCAGCTACAGGGTACTTAGATATAATAAATAAATTTTAAAAAAGACAATCTCCACAGAATTTCCCACAAGCTGAGACAAGGTAGGCAGTCGTTCATTAAGCTTCTCTTACGAGGTGTTTCTTGTTTGTGTCAAGTTGACAATTACAGGTAGCCATCACAGTAACTATTATCCGAAGTTAAAACAGAATTAACCATGATCAATTACTTCTTGGTTATTACATCTTTTATATTCAGTTATCTTTCTTTCACTCAAAGGGAAAACTTTTAGTACAGAATTATGGGTAGGGACAGTAGGGTAGAGATAGAACTGAGCCTGGGCTGTGGGAAGACTGTGGGTCCTAGGGATGAATCACACCATCAGAGAGTATAGTCTTACTGTGCCCATTACTGATGGAGGTACCCGGATTTTCTTGATGATTGATTTTTTACAAATCTCTTCTGCCTGTACACAAATTACTATGGTCTCAGAACATGTTGGGTCTCTTGAGAAATCTGGTCTCACCTTTTGTCATCTTGTTCCTAGCAATCTCTTGGTACCTTTTCTTAGTTAAGAAGCTTCTGAACATAGTCCTTTAAGAATCTCTGCTGTAGCTTAATCTGTGAGAACGAAACTCACTGCCTCAGAAGTATCAGTTGCCCCCAAGCCTGGCTAGACCACGCTTGCTGCCCATTGCCTAAATAACCACCTCCCTGGAGGCTAGTGACATTGCTTCCTGGTCCTTTTGGAGAGTTGAATACTAGTAAGTCTTTAAAATGGCCATGAATTCTGGAATGGCATTTGCTATAACTATTGCTAAAACAAGTGTTCAGCAATTGCCTGATATGGAACATAAAGAGTCCAGTTATACTGGCCTGCATTTCTCCATCAGCAGGTGTTTGTTGAACTTCTCCATATGCCTGAAATGATAAACAGCAGAACAATATTTGAATATCATCATCAAGGGCATAGGATAGCAACACATTACAAATGTCTCCATGTGGTGGATATTTCCTGGAATGTAAATTAATGGGCCCTGATTTTTCCATGAGAGGAACCAGTGCTGTTAGGCATTGCTTGCCTATAGACATGTGTCTGTACTCCTTTCCTTCTTCTGAAGTGGGGTATGGGATCAATCCCACAGCAACTAATATCTTACGATCTGAGATATTTTTTCTACTATGGTGTTTTCTACTCCTGGACTGTATCATTAAGAGAAAAAAATTCCACATTCACAGAGATTACCAGCCGAGCTGGCATCTTTACAGCAAGAGCTTCTTGGTGTGGGGATGGTGAACTTAGTAATAGAGAAGAAACAACAGGATATCTATATGAGAACATGCCTCCTACCATCTTAAAAATGCAACATCTTCAGCTCCTTTATCATATAGGTCCCCAGGGAGGTATCAGAGCACTTTAGATTAAAAGAATAATGAGATGACTCAACACAGGGTCATGAAAAGGTGCCTGGAGGCTCCAGGAAGCAATGCAAAGCCAGATGGAGATGGGCTGTGAATTCAGATGACACAGATTATGGCTTTTAACATTTTAGGATGTTACAGAAATAAAAAGCCTTCTATGGACACTGTACTATAATTTCTAAATTTAAATTTATTTCTCTGGTAGCAACATGGGACAGGATGCCCCCTGACCATGCTGTCCAGGGCAGCAAACAACAGCATCCAACCAGCCTTTGATCTATGACAACTGTGACACTGAAGAATATTCTGTGCTGCTCTAGTTGTTTGGCAGATTAGATATATCAACTACACTTAGAGTTTGAAGTATGTTCAACTTACCACATGTTTATCAGATCATCTTTCCATTATAAGTCAAGGAATACCTATAGTTAGTATTTGGGCTCCTAAGAGTACATATACAAGTGTTCTAGAGAGGTGATATAGGAAGAGAAATTGGCATTTTTAGGGTATATAAGGTTTTGGTATAATAAAGTATCTCCTGGAGAAAGAGATTTAATCCTAGAAATGAGAAAACCTTACCTGCTAGGTTAGATGAGTGATTATAGACCAAGCACAGGAATGATTGTTTCCTTCTGTGCTTAAGAACTATGGAGAAAGCAGCCCTTCCCTCCACACTAGCTTTGTAAGCTCCACAAATATTATGCTGACAATTCTTATCCCTTTGGTTTAAGAACATTTTGAATCTCAAGCACCTGCCCCATAAAGAGCCAGTCATCCCACAGTCGTGATTTCCAGAGATGCCACTGGAACTGGAACCCTGTTTCTCTCCCCTTTGTTAACTAGGATACAGAAGTAAGGAGAGTCCATTCCTAGACTTGGTCTCTGAGCTCCTTGTGGCTACTAGCCTTCTTTTAATTGTAGGTTTCTCATTTTAGTCTTATGTTTCCATGAGCATACTGCATCCTCTTCACCCATCAAATATTCTTGTCCATCAAATATTTATCAGCCACTCTCTTTTAAAGATGCTAAGGGCCCAAATAGATATTACAGGAAGGTCTCTCCCATTACAGGATGCAACTGCAAACAATTGATTTAAAACAAAGGGAATGCTTACAGATATCATGGCTGGAACTTGATACCTTTGGGGTACCAGCCAGTTCATCACTGCATCTTAATACACATATCACATACTCTGTCTTTGAGTAATAGTTCTTGAACATTGGTAATTACATGTGTTTTCCTTGATAAAAAATAACTATTTGTGTTCATTATTTAGTTAGCATTTCTAGGATGTGTATATTCACCAAACTTAATGGCTTACTTAGACTTAAGCCAACCATCTTAGTAATTTACTTTCTAGTATTGTCCTTTGCCTTCATCTTGTGGGACATTATTTTTCATAAATATTTTGTCATGTAGTAGGAGAAGTGACTCAGCAGTTAATAGCACTGGCTACCCTTCCAGAGGACCCAGATTTTATTCCCAGCACCCTCATGGTGACTCACAACCACTTGTAAACTCAGTTCCATGGATTCCTCTTCTGGTCTCTGTAGGCACCAGACAAACATGTGATAGACATATATACAGACAGAACATCCATACACAGAAAATAATTTGTGTCAAGAGATTTAATCCTAATACCTCCTACATGTCAGACAAACACCACCATTGAGCCATACCCTCAACCCAAAGTATTGTTTTAATATTTAGAACATACTGCTGTGTATGTATGTATGTGTAGACATGTCACATGTACCTATAGAATCCAGTAGAGACTTTAAAACTCCCTTGTGCTGGAGTTATAGGTAAGCTAGGAGTGTGGATACTGAAAGTTGAATTTGGGTCCTTGTGGATGCTATATGCTGTTAACCAGTGGACCACCTCCCCACTGATACCCCCTCCCATACTCTTTTATTATTCATGGAAGATCTCTTTCTTTTTCTGTGCCCTTTAAAATTTTGGGGAATAATCGTATCTGAAATTTCAGTTGCAAATCCATTAGGGAAACTTATATTCCAGCTCTGCCCCTGCCTTAGTTAAAAGGAGTAGGTGAACTAGTCCTTATGCAGTATTTAGCACATAGTGTGTTAACCTTGCTGTGTTTTACTCTAACTTCCACAATCATTGCACAGTCCAGTTACCCTGTGTGGTACCCTGGCTTTCAGAGTAGAGTGATGCAGCTTTCGCAAAGGGAGATTTGAGAGTGTGTGGACATCAGGAGGCATAGAACTTGTCGAGAGATACACAGAAACACCTTAATATCTTTGCATGTTTAAAACACTTTAGCAGTGGGAATTACTGCAGAGATGAGGCTGATTTTGAAGGACCCTAAGAAAGTCTAAGGCAGTTAACAAATGAGAGCGGAGAACACCATAAGTAAATGAAATGTGTCTTCAATCTGTTCAGAGATGGATAACCTGATTATTTAGATGAGGATGCAAATACAAATACAGTTTTGTTTTTGTTGTGTTATTTGTTATTGTTGTTGATGTTATTATTGCTATTATTATTAATATTGCCACGTGGGCTGTAGATGGAGTTCACAACCCACATGGCAATAATAATAATAATAATAATAATAATAATAATAATAATAGTAATTATAGTTTTGGTTAGGAAAATGCAAATGGATTGAAGCATGGAGGAGTAGACTGAGACTAACATTAGATCTCTTTTTTCTTTTCTTTTCTTTTTTTTCCGAGACAGTGTTTCTCTGTATAGCCCTGGCTGTCCTGGACTCACTCTGTAGACCAGGCTGAACTTGAACTCAGAAATCCACCTGCCTCTGCCTCCCAAGTGTTGGGATTAAAGGCATGCACCACCACTGCCCGGTTAGATCTCCTTTAAGACCCTTTGACACAGAACTTGCAGGCTGGAACCCAATGTGTCATTGTGATTTCTTGAGCATTAGCAGTAGGTGCCTGGAGAAGCCATTTGCCTTAAAGTACACTCCAGCATGAAGCAAACATGAGACAGTGGCTGCTACTTAGAGTGAATGGGCTTCTGAAAGTACCTAACAACCTGTGCAAAATGTGCTAAAGTGGTCTTTACCAGCTTGCTGCTTTCAGTAGTAAGTGTTAGGTAAGCAAGTCCGGGGGTCATATCTGCTCAGGTAGACTTCCATAGATACACTCAGAACACAGTGTGTCAGCCCTGCACTCCACATTTGCTGGGTCTCTGGAAGGAATAACTGTTCCCTCAGAATCTCCACCCCTTCTGATGCTCTCCATCTGTCTGTCTGTCTGTCTGTCTGTCTGTCTGGTTCTCTGTCTCTGTCTCTCTGTCTCTGTCTCTGTCTCTCTCTCTTTCTGACTCACTCTGACTCTCTGAGTCACTCGCTTGCTCTTTCTTTTTGACTCTCTCTGCTTTCTCTCTTCTGTACTCAGTTTCAATAATTGAGATGAAATTTCCAATATGTGATGGAGATATCCTAGGTATGTCTTATTAGTGTCAGTTGTTTGAAGTACTATTTGTAGTTAGATGAAAGAAGTTGCTAGAAGTAGGGAAACATGTTCCATTTCCCTGGGCAAGCTGGAGAAACACTATCCCAGTCACCTATTTCTGTGCTTTTATTTTCAGAAGCAGCAACATTTTAGAACACTGACATGCTTGGGAACAAAAAGAATTGTACCCTTTGAGGTAAGAATTTCTCATCGGAATAATGGTCTACAGGATGATTCCTGTAGCTTTTCCCTTACTATAATATGGGATATGAGTTTGATGTCTGATAACCCAGCAGCCATTTCATGAATGTGAGGATGAAGAAGTGTGTGTGTGTGTGTGTGTGTGTATGTGTGTGTGTGTATCTGCGTGTATGTGTGTGCATATGTGTATAGGTGCATGTATGTTAAAACATAAAGTTATTAAAGGTTCTATCACTTAACCTTGACACAAGCTTGATGCACTCTAGAAATATGGTAAAGGTGAAATGCCTGCAGCTACTGGAAAAACATAGTAGACTTTTAAGTAAGCATGCACTCTAAAGTGAGTTTAAGCATGTAGTACAGTTAACATTTAAATCTCTATCATAGTCACCCTTCACCATTGCCTAGTGTCATATACTATATAAGTTGTATTTTTTAGATAACTATTCATTCTATAGTCTAAGATAGTCTCAAATTTCAAATCCTCCTGCCTCAGTTCCCCTTGTGCTGGTATTACAAGTGAGTGTCCCTGTGCTGTTGATCATATAAAAGTAATTCCCAGATGAGAAATTGGTTGTTTTTTTCTCTGTTTATATATATATATATATATATATATATATATATATATATATATATAATGTGCGTGCACATGTGTATGTTACGTATAAATGTAGGTATTATGCTTACATGTTTGTGCATGTGTGGTACAGATGAAATTGCACCTGTACAGGTGGGTATAGACATGTAGAGACCTAATATTGATGTCAGGTGTGATCATTGATCACTTACCACTTTATTATTTAAGGATTAAATAATTTATTATTCTCAATCAAACCACCATATGCTGTAAATACTCATCATGAGAGACCTTCGATATCATAATGTAAAAATAAAGTTGCAATATTTTTAGTCGTGACTTTTTGCCTGTGCATATGTTATGGTCTAAAAATTCCTCTATCCATATACACATCAACTCTTGCAATTTCCTTCCCTGGTATAACTGATCTTGATGTCTTCATGAGATGTAGAGAAACTGGCTTGTCAATTAAATAGTTTCATATGGGAGTCTAGATTGGACAACTTCCTTAGAAGTCGCATATCAGTGCTAAAGTGAAGAGAGTCTCAGGCAAAAACTAAGATGTTGGTCAGCTTTATATATATATATATATATATATATATATATATATATATATATGTATATATATATATGCACACATATATATACATATATATATATAGGTGTGTGTGTATGTGTGTGTGTGTGTGTGTGTGTATCTCTGTGTCATTTTTGTTAATATGGAAATGGGACTTTCAGAAGGAATGAGAATCTTTAGAGATTCCTTTGGAAAAGAAGAATAGTGTTAAGGAATCTTTGACATAAATTTATGTTCTGTCTGATCCATCAAGTTCTCTCCCTAGAAATAGGTATGAACTTGTCCACATATAAACCTCTGTGCTTCAGTTAGAACTATTATATTTTGATGCTTAATCTTGTAGAGTCAATGAGTGGCTCAAGCTTAGTGTGGCTGTCAAACTTATTTTGTCTAGGATTGGGCAGTTTCCTTAGAAGTTGTTCTTCAATGCTAAAGTGAGGAAAGTCCCAGGCAAAATTAAGATATTGGTCACCTTTCTGGAAATAATCAGTTGAGGATGTTTCATAGATATCTACTTCTCTGTGAATGGGTTTCTGCTATGATTCTAAAATCCCTCTAGTAGCTAAAATGTCTAAACTGACTAGTGTTCATCTCTTTGGCATCAGTAGATACAAGCATGGGATCTGTGATGTAGGGCTGAATATTAAACTAAGAAGCAAAGGACTGAGGGTTTTTACAGGCAATAATTTTCTTTCTCACATTTAGAGAAGCTGTAGCTTTCCTTTAGTGGCTTCTTGATCGTGAAATCAAATTGGGCTCAGGGGACAGAGCACATCATGAAAACACTGAAGCATAATGAGAAGTAACCAGTTTAGAACTAGGAGACAACCCTCACTAACATCTGACCAACATGCCTCAGGATATCTCTCAGATTTCCAACCCTTTTGAACTATGAGAAAACCCCATATCTCTGGATTTTTGTTCAACCTTGGATTCCAGCCCATGAGATTGGGTCACCTTCACTGTGAAAGGGTCTTTACCCCTCCATTAGCATCATTGGAAATATCCTCACATATACACCCAAAGATGTCCTAGGCATTTCTTAATCGAAGAAAACTGATGGCTGAAATGAACCACCTCAATTTATTCATCTTATATCCCTTGGATTTTTGTGAGATTAGGGGTAGAGTTTTCCTAATGTTTTATTTCCAAATGTACGTTCATATTAATATGAGTGCATAAACACACACACACACATACACACACACACACACACACACACACACACACACACACACACACACAAAGTAGCTCAGGATGCTATTAAAAAGCAGCACCAGCTTGGTAGTTTATAAACAAAACAAATGTATTTTTCATAGATTGGAAACCTGAGATCTGGTACATGTTAGTCAGATATGAGGCTGTCTCCTAGTTATTGATGTGTTACTTTGTGGGTCTTATTGCCGGAGGTTTCCCACGAAGATCTCTGGCCCGGCTTGGTGGGGGAGCCTTTGCGCAAAGAATCAAGCAAGCAGGGACAGGGCTGTCTCTGCCCTGTCTTCCAAGATGCTCTGTTTCTCCGCGCTGCCCTTTAGTCGGGTCGGTGTGGGCTGACAGGCCGACTAGCCAGTGAGGAGTGCGGAACAGCTTCAGGCCACATTTCGGGAGAGCAGATCTCTTCCGGAGTGTTTACAGCTCTAAGAACAGAAGGCTCAGACCACGGAGTAGATCTTTCACATGCTTTACTTCCCTGGATACCATACATATATATAGTTTTGGGGGGTCATTCAGAATTCGGCAGCAGTTATCTCTCATTGGTTTGGGCTGAGAATCTTTATTTGCATGTAAGAGGGCTTGACCAATATTACACACCTCTCCTGCTGGGGTCGTTGTGGGGGGCTTGGGCTGAAATCTGAGCCATTGGTCTCAGGTACAAATCACTAAATGCCTGCTGTCCCTTCTGGGCAAATGCTCAGTGGGTCTCCGAGGTTCCAAGGTGGCTGCTCTCCTGGACTCCAGCTGTCAGAACTGCCCATTGCCCCACATTACTTCTCATTATACTCCAATGATTCTTAAGAACATAATAATCCCTATTCACAAAGGGTCCACTCTTATCACTTATCACCACATTTAATCTTAATCCTTCAGAAAGGTCCCACCTCCAACACTATCCTATGATAGGGTTTTTTAAAACATGGATTTCAGAAGAATATAATTATTTAGTAAGCATGTATACCAGTCTAAATTTATTTGCCATAGATGGATGCATAGATGGATAGATAGATAGATAGATAGATAGATAGATAGATAGATAGATACATATATACATACATACCTGCAATAGATGGCTAAATAGATTTGATGTGTAGTTGTGTTTTATAAAGTATAAAATGTTAGGAATGTACTATCATTAATCTCATACAAAAAAAAAATTCCAAACCTGCATTTCTGTGGCCTCATCTTTGCCTGTTGGGCATGTTGTTTTTTTCTGCCTGGCAGTATGTTTTGGGGATGAGTGAAGAGCTAGATGCATGTTTGGTGGGAGTGACTATAACTTCTGATAACTAGTGTCTTACTCAATGCTTAGTTGCTGGTGTCTCTGTTACTCTTGAGAATATGCTCTGTGGAATTTAGAAAAATATGTCTGTGTCTACGTCTTCCTTTGGATTTCTGTTTTAGTTGGTATGAAATGGAGTTTGCCTAGATGGTATGCAGAACCCACTAGGCCTTTCTATTATAGCCACAAGGTCTAGAATAATCTGTTCTGGGGTGTGTGGTCAGAGATGCTTTCCAACGGGAATCCATCACTCTGTGCTATTTGCCCTCTGAACAAAGATCCACAAGATGGTTTTAATACTTCTTTCCCATGTATACAACTTAGTACACCCACATTACATGAGGAGTGAAAATAAAGGAGTAAAAAATTATTCACCATTGTATAACTCATTCTATATATTCCTTTCTAGGATATTTCTTGACATGCATGTTTGTGTTTATGCAGTGGAGATAATTTTGAAAATAACCATGAGTCTTTCTCTGTCATTTTCTCTTTTTGTCACTTTCAATATTGTTCAAGAGACCACCTTAGCACAACTATTATGAACTCTTTTTAAAAAAGTACTATATATGGTTTTTTTTGTAAATTGCATTTTATTCCTGTTAGTGACCTATTTCCTATATGGTGGTCATGGTAGTATTTAGAAAAATGAATAGACTTCTGGGCTTAGTGTTATTACATGTTTATAGCATGCATAGGGCCTATGTTCAACCCATAGCAGAACTTAAAAAAAAAAAAAAGAACAAAAGAAAGTATTGTCTAGGCTTTATAACTTAGGCACCAAATATTGAAGATCCATAGTCAGTGGGGTATTAGTTCAATTTCTACCCTGCCATTTATCAACAAATGACATTAGGGAACTGTCTGGCTTTTTTACTTCTCCTCTAATCTTTAAGGTCTGGATAACATCAGCCCGCATACGTTGTATCCATATGCGCAGGCATGTGCTCACGCACGTGCGTACACATGCACACACAGACACACACACACACACACACACACAGTCCACTCACATACAGAGGAAGTGGATGTTTTCAAGTTTAAATGGTATCTATGGTTAGGGTAACACATTGCCAGGTGCATAACCAGTTCCTCTATAATTGATTTCTGCCACCTCCATTCACAGCATGTCTGAGGAGACAGAAAAGGATCCCTGCTTGCCCACTCAGCTCAGGGACTTTGCTGCTTCTCTTAGCAGTCAGTATTGCCTGGCAGGCTAGCATTGCTAATACGGACTCTAACTGTTCCTCCCTAGCTGCACAGCCTTCTCCACAGACTCTCTTGTAGACGGCGAAATAATATGACTATGCTACTTTAACAGTGGATGCCACTGGCCAGTTGTGTGATTCAAAGAATGATTTTTTTTTTCTGAGACAACTTTCTTTTTTTTTAAATACAGTAAATAGCTAAATTAAATACTTCTGGCTGCTGGGAGGCAAAGCCATTTCTCAACTATAAAACCAGGTGTGTTGACAGCTGGGTCTGTGCCTACTGAACCTTCAGGCTCTCTTAAAGCTTGGAGGGCAGTCAAATAACAGATAAAACAACGTATGGGAATGCCTATGTTTTCTAAATAGAAGTGAGTGGAGTATTTGTGGAACAGAAATACAGTGAGCCTGGGATCTACAGAGACTCAGATTGTGCTCCTTGAAGAGTCAACTCCGGGACAAAGTGCAACATGTAATGGGCAACTTCTGTAGAGTGCAGATCTTCAAAGACAGGGACTTGATCATCTTAGCAAACTGCACTGTCTCCAAGAACTTGGAATAGTTCCAGGAATACTCTAAATACTCAAAATATGTTTAAATTTAAATATCATCTAGCTCAACATCTAATGGAGAGAGAAAACTAATCATTGTTTTCCTGAATCTAATTTGGACCAACAAAGTGGATTTAGAGAAAAAAAATCTTGGAGGTAAAAACCAATGTCCTTTTACTCCTGAGGGAGGGTGCATTTAACCACCTAGCTATAGACAAGCAAGTAGTCTGGGGATGAAAAATTTCAAAAAGCACAAGAAGCCCTAGTGATGATCGTGGAACAGGGGCAGGAAGATGGTACCCTCTAGAGCGGGAGAAGTTGCTTAGTACTAAAGAGAATTACAGCTCTGTCACCATGATCCCAAGGAAGAGGTGCAAATAGAGAAGGGACTAAAGGGGACACACATGATTGCACATTAAACTTGAGTCCTAGGTCTTCTTTACTTCCTTCAAGTGGAAGGTGGTGGGGACAAGCACAAGTCACCACAGAGCAGTGATAGGAACTCGCAAAGGCAGAGTCAAGATGCAAACTGTCCAGAATGGATAAAGGTGTGCAGGGTGTGCTAACACAAGCAAGCAAGCAAACAAACAAACAAACAAGAAAAAACCCTATTTTTGTGCTTTGATTTTTTTCTTTTTAGCTTATTTTCATTATTTTGCTATGTGTGAAGCTGCTGACACCAGAAGAAAGATTCTAGGTGGCTGAGATTTGAGCAAATTAGGAACCACAGGGCAGAGTGTCTTGTGCCTAGGCAGCAGTTTGAAATGTACTTTAGGAACCTCACCCCAGACCTAAGAAATTAAACTCTAAGTGTGGTGCACAGCATTGTGGCTTCTTCTTGTCTGTTTGCTTGCTTCCTTTGACTTTAGTTTTGGTTTGTTGAGACAGGGTCTCCCTATACATCTGTATGTCCCACTACTCTGTAGAGCAGCCTGAACTTCAACTTGGTGCAATCTTCCTATTTCAGTATTCCAATTTAATAGATTTATAAGCCTTAGCCCCTGTGTTCAGCATTCTATTTTCAAAAACTCTTTAAGAAATTCCAGTGCCCATGAGACAGGTAGGATTACTGATATTGATTATGGTCTAGAAAGTTCAGGAAGGAGGAGATACAAAGGCTTAACCCATGCCATGGTGATATGGATTCTTAGGAGTCAGAGCTGGTCATGGATATATCTGAAAGTCCTTTAGAGGATCTAATGTGCAATTGGGAGCTCATGAGAAATGAATTCCAGGTTAGGACCAGAAATATTATCCTTCCATGGGAGTTGTGTCAAAGTGTGGCTTTCACAGTCTTCACTGATAATTCCAAGTCTACATGCTTAGCAACACACTGGGTCACATCCCTAGGGACACTAATGTTCAGCATACATGAGAGGAAAATAGTCAGAATTTGTCTGTTGCTTCTACCATTACTATTCCTTGATTGCCTAACTCTTTTAAAGAGAGAGGTAAGTAGAAAGGGAAGAAACAAAATGGTATAAGACATGTGTATTGAAAGTTCATGGTCACCAAAAGTAGAAGCCATGTGTCCAAATTGTCACAAGGCATTATAAATGTTCTTGTTTTGACATGTTTATTATTGTTATATATGAGAGAGAATCACTCAGACTAATTGTTCTTGTAGTGATTTGTTGATTCTAAATGGTGAAATGACCAGATCTTGATTTCCCATCTACTACAGATTAAGCACCCAAACCCCATGTCCCTGTAGAATTCTCCCAGGTCACATTCAACTTCAGTCAGAAAGTTATTGGTCTCTTAATTGAGGGTTGACAAGGCATCTTTATCACCAGGACTGATGTTGGAAGGGAGGACAATATTTTTAGGTATTGGGACTTTGCAGACACTGAAGACAACGTTATAAAGCAAAAATTTCAGGAGGATAAATGATAGAGGAAAAAATGAAATGGGAAATAACAGCAGAAGCCGTTGGCTTAGGGGCTCTGGTATGCTCACTGGAGTCTAATTGCCTTTGTTTGTAGGAAGTGGCTGCCAAAAATGTTACTGGATACCTCAAGCTGTGTCTGCTGTGGTGACAGCAATGGAGTGATTATTCTTACCCATGTTGGACCCTGCTTACCACATCCAACACTGCTTCTGTTGATGGCGTTCATTCTTGGTTGGCACACTCTGAGAATGAACTAATGTTCTGGAACAAATTGATAGAGTGTCTCCCTGATGAATGACAGAGATTTGCATGCATATCCCATCTCCATTACAAAGATAAAGAGGCAGAGGGTCCCTGGATACGTGGATTGCCTGAGATTTCATAGCTGGTGTTAAATAAAAATTACAGGAAGCCACTGTTTTGGATTGAGCTCCTGCACTGTGCCTCAACACACCAGACTGAAAATCAAAACGGAACCACTCCTGCTGAAGTTCCATGTCACTGAGCCAAGACTAAGCTGTTTATCAGAATCAGAGAGGTAAAACACAACTGTGCCCAACTGGCCCCTTTCCACTAGGATGGGAGTGAAGTACCCCTGACCTTAGTCAGCCTCAGGAAAAAGCAACTGAAATTGACCAATTAGTTATTTGGTGGCTGTTCAATCTTGATGTTCCTTATAAGGAAAGTCACTTTGAGATGACCCATCTGCTTCCCATTGCCTTTTTCTGTCTATGAAGCCAACCTCCTTTGCTTGGCTCACTGCAAGACATAATCCATCTTATGGACTGAAGAGGTGCCCAATTTGAGACTTAAAAGGAGAGCCAATTAAGATTTGAAATTGTAATTCTGTCCTTTGACACCGAGAAGAAGCAGAGCTCAGAGCTCTAACCCAACAGAATTCTAATAAGGAGTCTAGTGCCTTCCTACTCCAGTTCCTCCCTGTTTTCTTTGTATCTTACCCAGTCTTCCAGTTTGTCTGAGTCACAGTGTTACTCTGTACCAGAGCCTGGTCTTAAACCACCACAGTTCTCCTGCTTAACCTCATTAGTTCCAACTACTGAGTGGGATTACATGTGTGTAAGACCAATCATTCTGATTTAGGATATTTATCTGTCTGCATCAAGTTCCCATTTTACATACCCAAAAGGCATGCTCATCTTCAGATCAGAAGAGATCCATCCTTCCACCCTGGGGTGGAGTCTGTGAATAGAATGGTCACAAATTCATCTACCTTTCCTCATCTTTACCAGTCTTGTTCAGCTTTTGAGTCCTAGCCATGATGCCACATGAACATGACCACCCTAACAGCATGGCCTTTTCTGGACCTCTGGCCATGTTCCTTAGATTTGCACTTCATTTATGCATTCCTTTTTTCTCTGACTCATATGCAAATATCTATAGGGTAATCTGCTATCTGTCAAGCATTAGTCTGTTAGGAAATTACTAGGAGCAATATTAAAAGTATCTGACCTTCTGAAAGAGAATACTAAAGAGGGGCAGAGAAAAGCAGTAAAACAAATCTATAAAGTCAGATGATTATCATAAGTTACATAAAGGAAAATAAGACAAGTAAATTGTTCCCCTGGGATACTGGTCAAAGACTGTCCTTTCAAACAGCATCAACAAAGACCAAACACAATAATGATTGACAAAATACTGGAGAGAAATGAGGACTATTAGGAGGAACTTCACTGGGCAGTACCTCCAGTGAGCTGAACACTTCTTCCTAGATCTCACCACTCATAGTTTCCACCACTTTCCAAAAGTGTTAATTGGGAACCATGCATTCAACATACCAAGACCTTTAAGGGGGACATGCCAGATACAAGTTGTAGATCAGGTGTTGATAGTATTTTTTAATGTATTTGCTCTATGGTTACAGACAATCTTTAATCCCAAATGCTTAGTAGGAGATGCAAGCGGTCCAAGGTTTTAGA
>JADRCD010168626.1:0-19635 GCA_019843815.1 Montemys delectorum | reverse complement strand
GGGGGGGGGGTGGCTAGGTCCAGCCATGCATGCTCTTAGGTTTGTGGTTCCTTTTCTGTGAGCCCCCATGGGCCCAGACCTTCTTGTGTTGTCCTTGACCCCTCTAGCTCCCTCAATCCTTCTCCCAAGTCTTCCTCAGAACTCCCTGAGCTCTGTCTAATGTTTGGCTGTGGGTCTCTGCCTCTCTTTTCATCAGACGCTGAATAAAGCCTCTCAGAGAGCAATCATACTAGGCTACTGTGTGCAAGCATAGCAGAGTATCATTAATAGTGTCAGGGTTGGGCTCTCTCCCATGCTGTGGGTTTCAAGTTGGGCCAGTTATTGGTTGGCCATCCCCTAATCTCTATCCTTGCACATCTTTTAGGCAGGACAAATTTTAGGTCGAAGTTTTTATGGGTGGGTTGATGTTCCTCTCCCTCCACTGGAAGTGGCCTCCTTTATACAAGAGGTGGCCACATCAACCTCTATACCTCCTCCCCCCCCCCCCCCCCCCCCCCCGCTGCTAGAAGTCTCAACCAGTGTCACCTCCACAGACTCCCAGGAGCCTCCCCATCCCAGGTCTCTCATCTCAGAGATGCCCTCCCCCATTAATTTCTCTTCTCTCTCCCAGCCCTCTCAACAACCCCCTCTTCACATACCAGATCTCTTCCTGTTCCCCCACACACACACACACACCCTTGTCCTGCCCACTTCCCTCCATCTACCACTGATGTCTGTTTTATTTCCCCTTCTGTGGGAGATTCAAGCATCCTCTCTTGGGCCCTACTTGTTGCTTAGTTTCTTTGGGTCTGTGGACTATGGCATGGTTATCCTGTACTTTATGCACGTGAGTGCATATTATGAGTGTCTTTCTGGGTCTGGGTTACCTCATTCAGGATGTTATTTCCTAGCTTCATCTATTTGCCTGCAAATTTCAGGATGTCTTTGTTTTTAATGGTTGAGTAGTGTTCTATCATGTAAAATGTACCACATTTTCTGATTCTATTCTTCAGTTCAGGGACATCTAGGTTGTTTCCAATCTGATTAGATTCTTAAAAAGCAGTTGACAAAACCCAGCATGCCTTCATGATAAAAATCTTGGAAAGATCAGGGATACAAGATGCATACCTAAAACCAAAAAGGGAAATATACAGCAAGCCAATAGCCAACATCAAATTACATGGAAAGAAACTTAAAGCAAGCCCACTAATATCAGGGATAAAGTAAGGCTGCCCACTCTCTCTGTATCTATTCAATATGGTACTTGAAGTTCTAGCCAGAGCAGTAAGTCAACTAAAGAAGGTCAAAGGTATACAAATTGGCAAGGAAGAAGTCAAGGTATCACTATTTGCAGATGATATGATAGTACACCTAAGTGACCCCAAAAATTCTACCAGAAAACTCCTACAGCTGATAAACACCTTCAGAGAAGTGGCTGGAGACAAAATTAACTCAAAAAACTTAGTAGTCCTCTTTTTAACAAATGGTAAATGGGATGAGAAAGAAATTAGAGAAATGATATCCTTCACAATGTGTTGGCTCCCCCCACCCAGCTCCACAGCAACACTGACAGCCTGAGCCTGGAGGCAGCCACCTGCTAGGGCTAAACAATGGCCCACTACACTGCAGTTTGCCTTTGAAGAGGGCGACCTAGAAATCATCTTGCTGAGTTGCAAACACGCCTACTTGCCTGAGGACTTGCTGACTTTCGAACACACCTACCTGCTTTAGAACTTTGAGCTTCCAGAGACCTTGGCATCTTATATCTGCTACTGTGTTTACATTAGGCTAATATCTTGTGCCTGGAGATTTCAGTTTCAGTCCTTACCTGCCTATATATATTCAAAATATCCCCAAGTAAAGAGATGCCTTGATAAATCTACTTGCGTCCGTCTCTCTTTGTCCCTCGACCGGTTTATTTTCCAGGTCTATATCTAACCTCCAGCTGAAGTGAACACAGACCTGTGGAGCTGCAGGCTGGCTCTACCCAGAACGATAGCCGCAAATAATATAAAATATCCTGATGTAACTCTAACCAAGTAAGCGAAAGGCCTGTATGACAAGAACTTCAAATCTCTGAAGAAAGAAATAGACAAAGATCTCAGAAGATGGAAAAATCTTGCATGTCCATGAATCTGTAAAATTAACATAGTAAAATGGCCATCGTACCAAAAGCAATCAACATGTTCAATGCAATTCCCATCAAAATTCCAACACAATTCTTTACAGATCTCGAAAGAACAGTTCTCAACTTCACATGGAAAAACAAACAAAAAAAAAAACCTAGGGTAACTAAAACAATGTTGTAGAATAAAAGAACTTCTGTAGATATCGCCATCCCTGATTTCAAGCTGTACTACAGAGAAATAATAACAAAAACTGCATGGTATTGGCGTAAAAATAGACAGGTTGGTAAATGGAATAGGATCAAAGATGCAGGAATAAACTCACACACTTACAGACACTTAATTTTTGACAAAGAAACCAAAACCACACCATGGAAAAAGAAAGCATCTTCAAAAAATTGTGCTGGTCTAACTGGGTGTCTGCTTGTAGAAGAGTGCACATAGATCCACATTGTTACCTTGCAGAAAACTCAAGTCCAAGTGGGTAGAAAAGCCTCAACATAAAATCGGATACATTAAATCTAATAGAAGATAAAATAGGAATAACCTTGAATGCATTGGTACAGGAGACAACTTCCTGAACAGAATACCAACAGCTCAGGCACTAAGATCAACAATCAATAAATGGGAATTCATAAAACCCAAAAGCTTCTATAAGGTGAAGGGAACCATCAGTAGGACAAATCATCAGCCTACAAAATGGGAAAAGATCTTCTCCAACCTTACATCTGACAGATAACTAATATCCAAACTATATAAAGAACTCAAGAAATTAAACACCAACAAACCAAATAACCCAGTGAAGAGATGGGGAAACAGATGTAGACAGAGAATTCTCAACAGAGGAGTCTCTAATGGCCAAGAAACACTTGAAGAAATGTTTAACATTCTTAGTCATCAGGGAAATGCAACTCAAAATGACTCTGAGATCCCATCTTACACCAGTCAGAAAGGCTAAGATAAAAAAAAAAAATCTATGTAACAGAACTTTCTGGTGAGGATGTGGACCAAGGGGAACACCCCTCCATTGTTAGTGGGAGTACAAACTTGTATAACCACTTTGGAAATCAACTGGGTGGTTTCTCAGAAAACTATGAATAATTCTACCTCAAGATCTGTATATACTATTCCTGGGCATACATCTCAATGATGCTCCACAGGGACACTTGCTTCCTCTCATTTATAACCTACTGAGTCCAATTAGTGTTGTCTATATGCACACGGGCATAGCTTTATATACTGGGCTTGGGCAACCTACATTTGTAAAAGTTACTTTTATTCACCAGATAATGAGAGGAGATGAGAGGCATACACAAGTTTTACAAATACATGGCTTAGGCTGAGCCCAAAGTGTTTCCATTTCTGTTCTGAATATCCATAGGCCTAAGCCTGGAAGCTTTCTTGCCTCTATATCTGCTAGGCCTAAAATGTTTTCAACCTCTGAGACTTACTGTTGAATAAGCTTACCCTTTCTGGTTCTTTCTGAACTCTGGCTGGCTGGTTCAACTCCGCTGTTCTGACTCAAACCCTTCTCTAAGCTGACTAATTCAAACTGACTTCTCTCAGCTTCTCACTGAATTGCTCTGGTTAGCTTCAAACTAAGTCTGGCAATTTGTTCTAATCTTTTGGCTCCTTCTTATTCTTTCCCTCCACCTGCCTTTTCTGACTTACACTGCATGAACTGCAGAAACTAAATGGAACTCACAATGAGCTAAACTGAACTCAACTGCATGGCAAAAAAACTGTATTGAACTGAACTACCCTGAATTGCCTGAACTCAAATGAACTACACTCTGAACTATCATCCTCTCATGACTCGCTCTTGCTGCTAAGTAGCCTGTGTTTCCTGGCTGTTCTCATGAGAATTGTGCATAGCCTGTCTCTGACTCATTTTGTTAGATCTTTCTCTGATTCATCACTTTGTCTGTCCCTCTATTAGATGTTTCTTTCAAATATAAGTGCTTCCTTCTACAAACTAGCTTAACCTTCATTATTTGGGATAAAAGGCATTTACTAAGTGTGTGTCTATATTCCAGCCAAAGGTACTAAAGGTGTCATTCCAGCTGAATCACACAGACCTAGGTCTTTGGATGAGATACCTTGCCAGAGCAGCCATGTTACTGGATTAAAATCCTCTACATATAATGGCCACTCTTGTAAAGAAAAGTGGCTGTCCATCTCAGCAGCCATCACCTGCCAGCAGTCTCAGTAAGGTATGGGTTCTTGAGCTTCTCCCCACTCCACTCTGGAAAGTTTTTAATCAGCCTGGTAAACTTTGATGCACATTTTAAAAAGAAGGCTGATTCTGAGTCACAGGTAGAAGTGATGACTATCTGAGTTGGACCGGGAAGCAAAATGAATAGAGCATTGTCAGAAGAGGAAGGTGTTAGCATCACTGAGTGCCTGCACCTGTAGATAGGCAGGACCACAGATCTGTTACCATGGCAATGCCCCCCCCATTCCCAAGAACCCCTAGGGCTACCCAATTTCACCTGGGCAGTACATACGTCATCACTCAAATAAAAAGGAGAAACCCTCCTCTCTCCGCCCTTTTATTCTCTCTTTTCTCTTTGCGCGCGACCTTCCCCCACTCTTCCCCAATTAAACCTTCTTCACGTGGTATTGTCTGGACCTGGTGTGTGGTGTTTAACGCGAGTCGTCTCTTAAACTATCAGAAAGATAGAAGAACTGTTTAAGATAGAAGGAACAGATGTACAAAGGTATCATGATTTGAATGTGCACAGAGTTAAGGGAAGCAAAATCACTCAGTGTGCCAATGATGAACATGTCAAAGGGAATTCATGGGTAAGATAGGAGCAGATCGGGAGTGACTTCATGCTAATAGGCTGTGAATGTGTTAGTCCTGGGACTTCTGGAAGCTAGTGAATACTAAAATATCATAGTGAGAAGGTGTGATTGAGTGGTAGAGCAATTACCTAGCATCCAGGAAGCCCTGGTTTGATCCTAAGCACCACAAAAGTAAATAAAGTAAAGTAAAATACAAGATTAATAAGATCACATATACAGGTTTAGTCCAGTGAGATCAACCAGGCAATAAGGAGGATAAATCAAAAATGAGAAGCTATATAAATGGATTTGCAGCAGTCCCAAAGGCAGCAGATGACTTTAGGAGGTAGTGATTGGGAGAGGTTCCCCTTGATATGTTCCTTTAGATAGAATATATAGGGATTATTATCTGTTATTCTACTATGGGAACAATGATGAAATTAATATTTTGGATAATAGAGTTCATTGTGTAGTAACTCATTTTGCAAAGGCAACAACAAATATTACATCTCTACTGGCTCACTAACTAAAGGAAATTGTAGAGCCCTGGAAGACCCTCCTCCAGTGAGACAGCCACATACACAGATTGCCTGACTTTACAGGGACCCAGAAAGCAGCCCCATCACCCCTACTCAATTCCATCTAGGTTAGTCTCCCCTCAAGTCACCTAGTCTG
The DNA here is from genome assembly GCA_019843815.1 of Montemys delectorum. Taxonomy (NCBI): domain Eukaryota; kingdom Metazoa; phylum Chordata; class Mammalia; order Rodentia; family Muridae; genus Montemys; species Montemys delectorum. Next base: position 14,068 of record JADRCD010168626.1, on the reverse strand, counting down.
CCTCCTATCTCCAATCTTTGGCCCAGTAAGCAAAAAACATAACCAACAGCCTAAGTCCAGATACCCAAGTCCGTTGGGAAAATATAAGCAATATGAAAAGCTAAGACAGTATGTCCTCTTCCAAAAAAAAATACATATATAGATATATATGTACATATATATATATATATGTACATATATATATATATATATATATATATATATATCTCACTACCCCTAGTAATGGTCTCATAGAAGAAAAAATTAGATGAAATTCTAAACACAAAAATCAAAAGAACAACTCTGCAAATGTTCAAAGAGTTCAAAGAATTTATAGAGAACATAAGCAAATACCCAAATGACCTGAGAGAGGTTGGGAATGAAGTGATTGAAACAGAAAAAAACAAATGAACAAATAAATAAATGAAACAGGGGAAACAATAATATGAAAATGTAACTAAACAAGGAGATACAAATACTAAAGAAAAAAAATCTAACCTAAAATGAAGCTGGAAACAAAATTCTCAACTGGTCATATACAAAGCTCAGTGGAAAGCCACAGCAACAGAACGGATCTTCTAGAAGACAGATAAGGTAGAGGAATTGAATTACTCAAATAAAATGACATCTTTTTAAAAACTCATGACCAAAACATGCAAGCTCTTTAGGGCATCATAAGAGACCATGCTTGTAAATTATGATTAGGGGAAGTAGAGAGTAATTCCAGATCAAGACATAGAAAATGCTTTAAATAAAAAAAAAAAAAATTAAAAACTCAAATCTTGAAAAACAGATACCTATACACGTACAAGAGGCTTAAAGAATACTAAACAGATAGAACCATAAAAGAAAACTCCATATGGTACGTTATAGTTAAAACTTAAAACACAAAATAGAGAAAGGATACTAAAATCTGCTAGAGAAAGGCGCCAACTCAACAAATCACATGACAGCTGTGTATGTGATGGAAAATTTTAAAGCCAGAAAGGCTTCAAAAGATGTATTCCAAGCTCTAGAACACCATAATTTCCAATCTAAAATACTATACCCAGCAAAGCATTCCTTTATAAATGAAAGAGAAATAACTTTATTACTACCTTTAAGCCAACTCTAAAAAGAAAACTGGGAAGAATGTTTTGAGCTGAAGAGAAGGATAATCCCTCCATAGAGGTCACAGGGAAGAATAAAAAAAAAAAAAATAGGGGTAGTTAATTTCTAAGACACTGTGTAGTGGTATATGCCTTTGACCCATGCACATGGGAGGCAGATGCAGGCATTTGTCTATGAGTTCAAAACCAACCAGAAGTGAGCTAATGTCTTGAAGAAAAGTCTGAGAAATTGCCAAAAATATTTAAAACTAGAAATTAGTATACACCTTTCAATAATAACTCTGACTATGGGTACTTCTGACTCCCTAATAAAAGGTACAAACTGGAAGATTGGATTAGAAAACAAGATCTATCTTCGTGCTGCTTCCCAGAAACACATTTCACCATCAAGGATAGACCACTACCTGTGAGTAAAAGGATAGAAAAAGATGTTCCAAACAAATGGTACTAGTGCATAAGCAGGCCTTGTGGTACACTATAATAATGACAACATAGATGCAAACCAAAAGTGGTTTGAAGAGATAAAGAAGGCCAGAAGGCCACTTCATTCTCAGTAAGTGAACAATCCGTCAAGATAACATTACAGTTTTAAAGATACACACATCAAACACAGGTGCACCCAATTTCATAAAACAAAACTAGTAGGTGTAAAGCCACAGACTAACCACCACATAGTCATTGTGGGGGACTTCAATACCCCATTCTCTAATAAATAGATTATCCAGACAAAGATTTAATACAGAAGCAATAGTATAAAATGACACCATAAACCAAATGGACTTAATAGACATTGCAGAACTCCCCACCCAGACAGTAAAGAAGCCACATTCTCCTCAGCAACATGTGGGATAAAAAAAAAGGTCTTAACAAGTATCGGAAAGGTGAAATGACATCCTGTATTCTGTCCAAACACAATGGAATAAAGATGGTGTCAACAGCAAAAGACACAAACTTATGGAGACCAAAAAGTACACGATTGAAAGATAAGTTGGTCACTCACTGAAAACAAGAAGGGGAAAGTATTCATAGAATGTGAATGAAAATCCAACATACCAAAATCTATGGAACACAGTGAAGGCTACCCTAAGAGGAAAGTTTGTAGCACAAAAAAAAGCAAATGATTTCTGGAGCTGGAGAGATGGTTCAGTAATTAAGTGCATGTTTTGATCTTGCAGAGGACTCAGGTTCAGTTCCCAGCATCCACATGTTGGCTCACAACTATCTGAAACTTCATTTCTAGGGGATCCAATGTCTCCTCTGACCTCTGAAATATGGTGCACATGTGTACATGTATGCACACATACACAATAAATATTTTTAAATTTTTGAGAATTTTCAAATTAATAACTCAATAATGCAATTTAAGACCTTATAAGAATAAGATCATTCAAAAGCTAAGAGCAATAGGTAGGAAGTAATAATGAAGGCCAGAGAAAAAAATTAATAAAATACAAACAAATCTTACAAAAAATTCCTCGAATGACTTCCTTGAAAAGATAAATAATATTGACAAATTCCTTATCCAAATTAACCAAAAAAAACCCACCAGAGAATACACAAGCTAGTAATATTTGAGATAAAAAGATAATAATAGATACTGATAAAATTTAGAAAACTTTAAGATGTAACTTTAAGTGTATATTCCAATAATTGGAAAATCTAAACAAAAAGGATGAATTTATAGATTCATATGACTTACCAAAACTCAACCAAGATAAAATTAATAAGTTTTAAAAATCTTATTAACAATGTGCTTGAAGCAGTAATAATAGCAATAATAACAACAACAACAATAATAAATTTCCCAACCAGAAAACATCCTATGACCAGTTATAGTTTCACTGCAGAATTCTATCAGTTCTTCAAAGAAGAACAAATATCAATATCATTCAAATTATTTCACAAAAGAGAAAGGGAAGGAATGCTTCCAAATTTTGTATAAAGCTATTATTAACTTGGTACCCAAACCAGACAAAGACAGAACAAAAAGAGAAAACTATAGAACTTCCTGAATAATAGAGGTGCAACAATTCTGAATAAAGTGCTTGCAAACCAAACTCATATGAGAATCAATAAATACAGCTCATCATGTAATTAAAAATCACATGGTCATTTCAATAGATGCAGAAAAGGCTTCCAACAAAATCTAATGTCCCTTCATAAGTAAAAAGTGACAGAGAGGCTGGGGATGGTGAGAACACCTACGAACACAACAAAGCTATGTGTCCCGGAAGTACAGCCAGCATTACAGTAAGTATGCAACAACTCAAAACATCCCCATTAAAACCAGGCACTAGACAAGTCTGACCACCTTTTCTACTCCTCCTCAAATAATGGAAGTCTTTGCTAGAGCCATTAGTCGAGGGAACAGATAAAAGGATACAAGTAGCAAAAAAAAATCAGTGTAGCCTTTTGCAAAGGATATAATGTTGCACACAATAAAACCTAAAGACAAACAACACTTAGGAGCTGATAAAACACTCTCAGAAATAACAGGATACAAAATCACAAAACTCAGTGAAATAGTCTCATTAAAAAAAAAACAACTAATAAATCTAAGCAAGGTAATGAAAATCCTCTATAATAAAAACATCAAGGTTCTGAAGAAAGAAACCCAGGAAGTTACCAGCAGAGAAAAGACCTTGCATGATAATGGAGACAAAGAGCCCGAGTTTTGAAAATGGTTATACAACCAGAGCAACCTTCATATTCAACGTAACCTCAATCAAAATTTCAGCAACATCCCTCACAGAATAGATAAAAACAAAAACAAAACAAAACAAAACAAAAAACTAGCTTAAATTTTATATGGATGCACAAGAGGTCAGAGACTGCCACCAAAAATCCTCACCAAAAATAATACTGCTCGAGACGTCATCATCCCTGATTCCAAGACAGCCCTAAAGACGGCAGGGCAGGAGGCATGAAAACAGACCTGCAGACGAACAGGATGGAGGGCCCAATAAAAGCTTACACAGCTACAGCTGTCTTGAGTGTCAACAGAGAAGCCAAAGGCGTTGGTTCACAAAAGAAAAGACAGCTCCGCCGTCAACGAAAGGCGCTGGGAAAAACCTGGATATCACCATGCAGAAGAATAAATCTAGATCCTTACCTGTCACCCCGGGGGAAAAAAAAAAACGGATCCAGGACCTCAAGACAGGAAGTGGTACCCTGAACGTGCAGGAGGAAAAACTATGGAGCACCTTTTTAGCCTACAGGCCTGGGTTAGAACGTTCTGAATAAGACTCTGCTATCACAGAAAATAAGACCAACAGTCAACAAATGGGAGCTTACAGAGCTAAAAAGGCTTCTGTGCAAGGGACGATGTTCATCATGTGAAGAGTCAACCCACAGAAATGGAGAAAATATTTGACAGCCGTACATTGGATATGGGATTAGTGACTATACAAGGAACTCAAAATCAACAACAACAACAACAACAACACCAATCCACTAAACTGAAAGAAAACAAACAACTCAATTTGAGAAACAGGCGACGGAGCATAACAGAATAAGAAGCAATGCAAATGGCTAGGAGATAATTTTAAATGTTAAAAACTGTCCTTAGCCATCAGAAAAAAAAATGCAGATTAAGGTATTTTAAGATACTTGACGCCGTCTCACTATAGTCAGAACGGGCATCATCAGAAATTCAAATGACAACAAAGGCTGGTGGCAGTGTAGACTAGTGAAGCAGCTTTAGAAATCAATCTAGGGGCGGTGATGGCACACGCCTTTAATCCCAGCCCTTGGGAGGCAGAGCCAGGCAGATTTCTGAGTTCGAGGCCAGCCTGGTCTACAGAGTGAGTTCCAGGACAGCCAGGGCTACACAGAGAAACCTTGTCTCAAAAAACCAGAAAAACGAACAAACAAACAAACAGAAATCAATCTAGGGCTTCCACAAAGAACCACAGTCTGACCCAGGTATGCTGCCCTGTATGCATACCCAAAAGAATCTTATATCTTGCCACAAAGATGGCTGCATGTTCGTGCTCTTTCCAGCTCTGTCTTCAGTAGCTAGAAAATGGAATCAGTCCATCTGTCTGTCAAGTGATGAGTAGATATTGAAAATATGGTACGCACGTACAGCATGATTTTATTCAGCTATAGAGAAAAGTAGAACTGAGAAATTTGCAGGGAAATAGATGAAACTGGAAAACATTATACTGAGAGAGGTAATCCAGGCCCTGGTAGACAAACAGCGCATGTTCTTGTCCATATGGGGATCTGACCCTCTGGTTTGTGTGTTTAACTTGGAGTACTCCCAGAAGTCAGGAAACTGGAGGAGGGGAGAGGAGGGGATGGGGAGGGGTAGAGGACTACCTTGAGGGAATGGTACCAGTAGCACAGAAGTATAATGAGGATGGAGATGCAGAATACTAGAGGTTAGAAAGGCTCAAACAGGGAGAGGGCTTAGGGTATGGGGGAAACAAGGGCATGGTTAAAAGCCACAGAGCAGCCTTCTATCTGATGACTCTAGTTAAAGACACAAAGGAGGGAATGAGGACAGATCCCCTACCAAGCTAGATAATGTTGGTCCAAGAACCAATGCGTCCCTAAACAAAACTCCAGTGAAGAATGGGGCATTCATTCTTCTATAGGAGATTTTAGTCAGAGAAGCCCCAGAACTCCTCCCGAATACTAAAGACTCTGTTTATTCCTCTCGGTTGCCCACCAGAATTAATCAATAAGACCATATTGCTGAAAACACCGCATCTCCTGGAGACAAAATATAGAAAAATCTAACTGGAACTGAGAAGGAAACTTCTTTCCTGCCTGGCTAGCTTTTATAGGGTCAGGTAGGGCTATGCAAGGTGCTCGGGGAGTGTCTCGGTGTGGGCTCTCTCTAGTGCTATGAGGAAACCCCATGACCAAAGGCACGTTGAGGAGGAAAGGGTTTATCTGGCTTGTGCGTCCATATCCATAGTCCGTCAAACAGGGCAGGAACCTGGAGACAGGAGCTGATGCAGAGGGCGTGGAGGGGTGCTGATAACTGGCTTGCTCCTTTTCATTATAGATCTGCATGAGTGTGGCCACTAACGGCCAAGCAGAGCTGGCCATATTAAGCTATCTGGAAAGCTGTTAATCCATACTGCTTCAGCTTAGCCTCAGACAGATTTCTTGAACAAGGGTAGAAAACACCCACCTTCTTCGCCAAAATATCCCAAGATTGGGCTCTAGATCACATACAAATATTCTCCTCTGAAACCTCTTGAGTCAGGCGCTGCAGTTCAGATCCCCCTCAGCGCCACTGCCTTCTATACTCCTACCAGGATGGCCCAGTCCAAAGTCCCAAAGTGTTCCACATTCCTCCGAACAAAAGCATGGTCTGGCCTATCCCAGCAGTACCCCAGACCCTGGTAACAACTTCTATCTTAGTTAGAGTTTCTGTTCCCGTGAAGAGGTACCATACCATGGCTACTCTTAGAAAGGAGACCATTTCATTGGGGCTGGCTAACAGTTCAGAGGGGCAGTCCTGTATCGTGATGGTGGGAAGCGTGGTGGCAGGCAGACAGAGAGGTGCTGCCGAAGGAGCTGCGAGTTCTTCATCTGGCTCAGCAGGCAGCAGGAAGAGAGAGCAACGCTGGGCCGGGCTTGAGTTTCTGAAACCAAAAAGGTGAGCCACACCTTCTCCAACAAAGCCACGCCTCCTCCAACAAGGCCATACCTCCTAATGTGCCACTCCCTGTGGGCCTATGGGGGTCATTTTCATTCAAACAGGGAGTAAAGGCATTGAATGGTTTTACCAAGCTGTGAACTCTGTAAACTACAAAAGCTGTCAGGCAGGATGAGCCCACTGACCTACTAGTGACATGACCATGATTGGATTTGAGGTTTTCTCCATAAGAAGAAAATGTGATCAAATAAGAATGCCCCCCCACAGGCTCATACTTTTAATCATCATGAGGGAGTAGAACTGTTTGATGGGATTTGAAGGATTAGGAGGTGTGACCTTGCTGAAGAAAATGTGTCATTTGGGGTGGGCTTCGAGGTCCCCAAAGCCCAGTCTTGCTTTCTCCACCTGTGAATCAGGAAGTAGCTCTCAACTTTGCCTCAAGCACCATGTATGCCAGGCCTGCCGCCATGCTGCCAGCCATGATGATCTGAAACTGTAAGCCAGCCCCAATTAAATGCTTTCCATGATAAGAATTGTAGTGGTCTTGGTGTTCCTTCACAGCAATACAATACTGACAAGCGCACTGACTTCTAAATATCTAAGTTTAAATCTATAAAAAAAAAAAAAAAAAAAAAAAAGCAGCCAGGCAGTGGTGGCGCATACCTTTAATCCCAGCACTTGGGAGGCAGAGGCAGGCGGATTTCTGAGTTCGAGGCCAGCCTGGTCTACAAAATGAGTTTCAGGACAGCCAGGGCTGTACAGAGAAACCTTGTCTCAAAAAACAAAAAGACAAAAAAAAAAAAGAAAAAAAGAAAAAAAAAGCTATTCTCCGTTTATGAGACAAGCCTCATTTTTGTAGTGAATAGAGGCAAAGGCAGAGATCTACCATTGTCCAATATGCTATAAATAAAGGGTGGTTGAGTGCTCATCCCTAAACAAGGCACATGGGATAATACCTCCCTTCAGCATCGGGAAACATTTCAGAAGAGGGGGCTTAAAAAAGGTGAGACCTTGAGACAGGAAGAAGGGCTTGAATGTTACTTTCTAATCATGACTTAGCATGGTGATCATGAGCTCATAGCAGCTGCGTGTATTAGCTCCTAACCCATACAAGCAGGACCACCTAACAGTCAGCGAAGAACAAGGAAAAGTTCATAGAGCCTCACCTCTTATTGGGGAAGAATTAGCAACTAACAGATTGTGGGAGCAGGGGAGGCATAGTGTGGTGGTTTGAGTAGGAATGCCCCCCCCTCCCCGCCCGTAGATCCATAGGGAATGGTACTATTTGGAGGAGGTGTGGCCTTGTTAGAGGAGGTGTGGCTTTGTTAGAGGAGGTGTAACCTTGTTAGAGGAGGTGTGGCCTTGTTAGAGGAACTGTGTCATTGTGAGGACGGGGCTTTGAGATCATATATGTGCTCAAGGTGTGCCAGTGGGCACACAGTCTCCTGCTGCCTGTGGAGCAAGATGTAGAATTCTACCTTGACACTTTCAGCACCATGTCTGCCTGGATACTGCCGTGCTCCCTGCTGTGATGATAATGGGCTAAACCTCTGAAACTCTAAGCCAGCTCCCATTAAATGTTTTCCTTTATGATGGTTGTCACAGTCACTGTGTCCCTTCACAGCAATAAAACCCTAACTAAGACACGTGATATTCAGTCTCAGTCCTGTCTCCATAGGTGACCCTTCCAGGCTCTAAGTAATAGTCCCAGTCATAGCCATGGGGACAGCCCTGCTTAAATTTTGTAGAATATAAAATAAGACAAAAATGCATAAATACAGGAAAATAATTTTGTGGGAAAGAACTGGGGCAAGAGGGAAATTTGAAGGATCTGAGGAAGGAAGAGCAACCAGAATGTGTTGTGTGTGTGCGTGTGTGTGTGTACACATGTGTGTGGGCACATGTGTGTGTCTGTGCATGTGTGCATGTGCGTGTGTGTATGTATCAAATTGTCAATGAACAAAAATTGATAATTGAAAAGGGAGATGTGGTTTCCACTTCCTGTTAAGTTTTATAGTATTTTATGTATTTATTATTATTATGGTTCTGTGTTACAAGCATCTTAGACTTACTAAAGTAGACTGTTGGGAATGTTCAGTTTATCAGGGTTTCTGAGAGTCAGCCAGTTTGAGAAGTCACTGCCATCAAGGACATGAAAAGACAATGACACCTAATAACAGGAGGTCAGTAGATAGTATGTGTTTTCGGCTCTATAGGTGAGATGTCGCTTGTGCCCTTCTGTCTAATTCTACTTTACCATAGGCTTAACCACATCTACTAGTTGCTAAAACTAAGTAATAGCCACATCTTAGGCTCTCTTCCTCCACCCACCTACCTGTGCCAAGTGCATTATATATGTGCACAAAATAGACAAAACAATTCTTTCAAATATAAAAACAAATTGTATAGCCTCATGCTTAAGACGATCCCCAAACAATACTGTGGAGATTTTTAAACACGTCCATAAGTTTACATTCTTCTCTTGAAAAGGCAGAATACGATCCCTTCTCCTTGACAGTGGGCTATGCTTAGAGACTAGCATGTAAGAAACAAAATGTGGCAAAATATCAATGGATGGGGTCTGGGATCAAGGCAGGAAGCAGGAGGCGTGGCTTACTCACTTAGGGAAAGTCAGCTGCTTGTCCTGACAGTACTCAAGGAAATCTCTAGAAAGATTCATGTGGCGAGCAACTGAACCTACAACCAGCAGCCCGTAAAGAACTGGGTTTTTTATTAAAAAAAAAAAAAATATATATATATATATGTAATAAGCCATCTTAGGAAAGCATCCTTCTGCTCCAGTCACATGGCTACAGTGACCCAAGAGACCCTGAGGTGAACCTGCCCCATACACATATTTCAAAGTTCTGATCCACAGGAAAAAAAAAGAGGTGAGGTGATACATACTGATTTGAAGCTTCCACACTGGGGTGTGGGTTGAAAAGCAACAGTAGACAGTTGATGCCTTTCTTGTATAATCCAAACTCTTTGCTATGGCCTGCACACCCTTGCATACTCGAGGTTCTGCCTGTGTTACCAACTTCACCACTCACACCGAAGATGAAACTATGTATCCTCTAACAGCTACCTACCTCTTTCTTGATTGGAAATAGTCACCAAAAAAACGGCATCTCCTCACTTCCCTCCTACCTGTGTACTGGCATATGACAACATTGTGACAAGCAGAATGGAAGCAGAGTGATGTGAGAACTTCTGGCTTGAGTCTTTAAGGAGAAATAACTTGTCTTCTACTTCCCTTTCCCTCACTCCTCTTGACTGGAATATCGGTAAGATGGTGAGAGAGTGGAAGCACGAAGGGACTGGAAAGGGCCATACTGACTGTCTCATAGTGAGAGCAGCAAAGGACTGAGGTAGCCAGGACTGTCTGTCTATCTGAGTCTTTTCATCATTGTGAGGAAAACAGGCTTTATCATATATTCAGGTCTCTGTGTTTGGGGGCTCTTCAGTGTCATTTTTTTTGTTTTGTTTTTGTTTTTTTGTTTTTGGTTTTTCGAGACAGAGTTTCTCTGTGTAGCCTTGGCTGTCCTGGAACTCACTCTGTGGACCAGGCTGCCCTTGAACTCAGAAATCCTCCTGCCTCTGCCTCCCAAGTGCTGGGATTTAAGGCGTGTGCCACCATCACCCCAGTGTGATCTTCATTTTTAACCTCTACCCTGACTCTTGCTCACCATAGTCTATCCACTTGCTCTGAACTCCATGTACCTTCTGTCTGTTTGGGATGCTTCCCCAGGTCTTTGCAAGGCTGTCACTAGACGTAGGCTTTTAAAAAACCTACTTTTAATAAGGGTTCCCAAATGCTTCAACCCCTGTCCTAGCCCACTGTCCAAAGGTAGAGGAGAGAAAATGATAAATAGGACAAGGGGATGGGGACCTGTTTAGAAGAAGTTCTTTGGGGTAATTCTAATCTCTGTGTGTCAGGACACCAGCAGTCCAGTTCAGTAGGATACCAAACTCAAGTCAGCAGTGGTGGTGCAATCCAGCAGAAACTGCCAAGCCTCTGTGAGTCAGTGGGAGCAACCAGGACCAGCCAGGACGCCAGAAGCTCTCTGCCATGCCTCTCTCAACGAAGCGAAGATCAGCAAAGGTGAAGACTTGAGACTAATGAAGTCTTGCAAGGCTAGCTATGGAGGCACCGTGCCACTGTCCACTGAGTCCTATTTATACCTCCTCCAAACTTTAGGCCCTCCCACAGGTCTTGCCTCAACAAAACACCATGTGAGTCGGCCTCACCACCTGAGTCTGTGTCACATGACATATCCAGAAACCTTCACTCCAACTCTATCTAAAGTACCTTGGCTCTCTACTCCAACCTTGGGCGTGCTGTTCTTCCTGGCTACCATCTCCATCTGAGATGCTCTCATCCAGCTGCCTACTGCCTGCCACTGGCCAATCCATCATCTGATCAAGAACCACGGAGGCGACCATTCCTGCTGGTTTTCCAAGGACAAGAAAGGGTGTTAATAGAGTGGGTGCTGTTTAAGTTAACATGCTGTGTGAAATTAAAAAAAAAATTATTAACGATTAGTTAATAGTTAAGAAGGTTGGGAATACAGTCCTCCAGTCGTGTGCTCATGATTCAACCTCCTTTATCTACAAAGTTAGGTGACAGTAATGAGTCACCAGAATGAGATTTAACAGAAGCGTGTCAACAAGTCCCCTCCACCTTCATGGAGGGTTTTGATTTACAGAGAGGAAAGTTCCAAAGAAACAATGGACAAGTCTCCTTTTATTGTAAAGTTCAACCAGGAAAAGAAAGAAAGAGCTTATAAAACACTATGCCCGGAGGACAGGTTCTTTTAGCTGAGATTTAGCCTATAACGCTGACTCTAAGATGCCAGCCGTTGTGAAACACACCATTGTTTAGTGTTGTACCACGAGAAAAGAAAAAAAAAATGTTGCCACGGTACATTTTGTTGCTGTTCCCAATTTCTGTCCCCACATGCCTTCTCGGCTAAACCGTGGGTAGAGCACACACACACACATCTGCACTCTATTGTCAAGCCTGGCCACGTGACTTGTTTTGACCAATCGAATGTCAGCGGATGTGACCAAGACCATATGTGCTGGTTGGTTTTTTGTCAGCTTGACACAAAGTAGAGTCACCTGGGAATAGAGAGCCTCAACTGAGGAAATGCCCCCATCAGAGGGGCTGGTGGACATGTCTGTGGACCATTTGCTTAATTGATGGTTAATGGGAGTCTATCCAAGCGTGGCAGGTGGTCCTGGGTTGTAGAAGAAGCAGGCTGAGTAAGCCATGTGAAGTGTCTCAGGGTTTCCATTGCTGTGAAGAGACACCGTGATCAAGGCAACTCTTATAAAGGACGACATTTAATTGGGTCTGGATTATTGGTTCTGAGGTTCAGCCCATTACCATCAGGGCAAGGAAGCAAGGCAGCATCCGAGCAGACATGGCACTGAAGGAGCAGAGAGTTCTACATCTCGTTCAGAAGGCAAACAGGAGAAGACTGTCTCCCATGTGGCTAGGAGAAGGGTCCCAAAGCCCACTCCCACAGCCGCACACTTCCTCCAACAGGGCCACACCTCCCAATAGTGCCACTCCCTGGGCCAAGCATATCCAAACCATCACAGGAAGCAAGCCAGTAAGCTCTACTCTTCCATGGTCTGTACTTCAGTTCCTGTCTCCAGGTTCCTGCTTGAGTTCTTCCCTCACTTCCCTCAGTGATGGAATGTGACATGGAAGTTTAAGAGATACATTCTTCCTCAAGTTGTTTTTGGTCACGGTGTTTTGTCACAGAAACAGAAAATTAGGGTACCTTCCCCAAGGAGCTTTATATCTGTTTATAAAGTTTGATTCAGCTTTTTTCCTTTATCTAAAGAGTCTAAAATTGTGGTTAGTCCTGTCTAGGCCCTAAAATAACATGCTTAGCAATATAGAGTTTAGCCCAGCCAAATCCATCACAGCAAAAGCCAGTGGAGGCAAAGCCTTCACGTGTAAACACACACACACACACACACACACACACACACACACACACACACACTGAAAGTTACTGAGATTTTGCTAATGACAACAAACACTGTAGCAATTAAACTACTACTTGCCACCAATGACAAGTCATACTTGGATTTCACAAATGGAAAAACATGATCAAATTCATGTCTTAAAATCCATGAAAGATGATATGTATCATACATGCTATATATCTGAGCAAGATATATTCCCACTTGCTCAGGCATTACAATCATGATGATGTAGCATTCGTATTTGTAATGAGTGTTTCCTTGATAAATATATTTCCACTTTAGAATATCATATGCAACACTGCAGCCTCAGGTCCTGACTGAAATGGGAAGCACAATTAAATGGATGTAAAGTTCAAATCCAAGAAATAGGTTAGTGGTGGCTTGCCGACGGTTTTCCTCTTCCCTTCCTCCTATCTCATGTGGCTTTTGGGTTATATCCCAAAGATGTACTCCTCTTTCTTTCATGCCACATAGTCCGGAGAACCAGATGCAAATGTTCCATATCTGGGGAATGCAGAGAAGAAAGGCAGCACAAATGGAGTTCAAAGGCTGGTGGCCTAAGCACGGCACTGAGTGTTTGGATGCAAGCTTGCGAAGTGAGGCTTCCTTCCTGCCAACTAAACGAGCTTCAATTAAAGTGATAATAATAGAACAACAATATTAATATTGCTCCTAACCGAGAAGAGCATCACCTGTATGTCTAGCGCCATGCTAAAGGATGTATGTAAATAATGTCATTTGGTCAAGACAGTAATTTTACCTATTAGTGAGCTTTGAGTGCTGTAAAGGAAATTGTTGTAACAAACCACTTGAAAACCCAGTACTCAGAAGAGGGACAGCTATCTTCTCTATCCTACCTACGTGTCTACAGGCCAACTCAGTTTCTGTGCTCTAGGCTGGGCTCTGCTGCCCAGGACTTGCTGAGGCTGTACATGCTGAGCTGGGTCTGCGTGTTCTTCTCACATTTTTGGAGAAGTGTGTGAGAGCAAGTGGAGCTACAAGATGGCAGGCTTGGAATGAGCCTGCTGGGACCTCTACTCACATTCTGTTAATGAAGACTAGCATTGCTATAGAAGAAATAATATTCTCCCTTTAAGGGGAGTTGGGATAAATATATGTCAAACTGAAAAAAACTAAAAAAATAAAAAATATCTTTTTCTCTTCTCTTCCTCCTCCTCCTCCACTTCCTCTTCCTCTTCCTCCTCCTCCTCCTCCCTTCTTCCTCTTCTTCCTCCTCCTCTTCCTCCTCTTCTTCCTCCTCCTCCTCCTCCTCCTCTTCCTCCTCCTCTTCCTCCTCTTCTTCCTCCTCCTCCTCCTCCTCCTCCTCCTCCTCCTCCTCCTCCTCCTCCTCCTCCTC
>JADRCD010168625.1:0-10167 GCA_019843815.1 Montemys delectorum | reverse complement strand
AGGACAGCCAGGACTATACAGAGAAACCCTGTCTCGAAAAACAAAACAAAACAAAAGAACACAGTCAAGCAAATGTCCAAATGTTTATATGGGTCACAACTATCACCACACTATTTATATTGATAACACAAAAAGCATGCTATATATTCAACAAGGATGGAAAGTTACATAGTCATATAAAATATTCTCAATGAACTTATAAATGCCTAGAAAGATTATTTCAACTTACTCTTGGTTTTAAGTGACACTTATGGGATGCAGAAATCCTGCACCAACCAGTGGCATGGGTTCCTTCTGGTCTGGGCCAGAGCCCTGAGCAGACGTTGGGCCCAAACTCTGCAGCCAGTCCCAAAATACCCAGAGGAAGCTCCATTCCCAGGTGCTCTAACAAGCCCAGGATCACAGGATCACAGAATCCCAGAATCACAGGATCACAGAGACAGCTGGACTCTGAGGAGTTCTGATACAACCAGGATCACAGGAAGGACAGGCTCCAGTCAGATATAGCTAGAGCAGGTAGCACTAGCAATAAACTGAGGGCAGGAAGCAAGCATAAGAACATAAGCAACAGAAACCAACGGTACTTGGCATCATTAGAACCCAATTCTCCCAACATAGCAAGTCCATAGCACACCATCACACCAGAAAAGCAAGATTTGGATCTAAAATCATTTCTCATGATGATGATAGGGGACTTTAAGAAGGACATAAATAACTCCCTTAAAGAAATACAGGAGAACACAGGTAAACAGGTAGAATCCCTTATAGACAAAACACAATCCCTTAAAAAATTACAGGAAAACACAATCAAAAAGGCAAAAGAAGTGAAAAAAAAAACCCATCCAAGATCTAAAAATAGAAATAGAAACAATAAAAAAAATCACAAAGGGAGACAACCCTGGAGATAGAAAACCTAGGAAAGAAATCAGGAGTCATAGATGCAAACATCAGCAACAGAATATAAGAGATAGAAGAGAGAATCTCAGGGGCAGAAGACACCATAGAAAACATTGACAGAAAAGTCAAAGAAAATGCAAAATGCAAAAAGCTCCTAATCCAAAACATCCAGGAAATCCAGGACTCAATGAGAAGACCAAACCTAAGTATAATAGGTATAGAAGGGAGTGAAGACTCCCAACTTAAAGGGCCAGTAAATATCTTCAACAAAATTATAGAAGAAAACTTCCCTAACTTAAAGAAAGAGATGCCCATGATCATACAAGAAGCCTACAGAACTCCAAATAGACTGGACCAGAAAAAAATTCCTCCCATCACAATAATCAAAATACCAAATGCACTAAACAAAGAAAGAATTTTAAAAGCAGTAAGGGAAAAAGGTCAAGTAACATATAAAGGCAGGCCTATCAGAATTACACCAGACTTCTCACCAGAGACTATGAAAGCTAGAAGATCCTGGGCAGATGTCATACAGACCCTACAAGAACACAAATGCCAGCCCAGGCTACTATATCCAACAAAACACTCAATTTCCATAGACAGAAAAAAACAAGATAGTCCATGATGAAACCAAATTTATACAATATCTTTCCACAAATCCAGCCCTACAAAGAATAATAGATGGAAAACACCAGTACAAAGAGGGAAACTACACCCTAGAAAGTAATCTTTCAACAAACCCAAAAGAAGGTAGCCACATAAACATATTTTTTTTTCTTTTTTGGTTTTTCAAGACAGGGTTTCTCTGTGTAGCCCTGGCTATCCTGGAACTCACTCTGTAGATCAGGCTGGCCTTGAACTCAAAAATCCACCTGCCTCTGCCTCCCAAGTGCTGGGATTAAAGGCGTGCATCACCACTGCCAGGCACACAAACATAATTCTACCTCTAACAAAAAAAAAAAAAAATAACAGGAAGTAACTATCACTTTTCCTTAATATCTCTTAACATCAATGGACTCAACTCCCCAATAAAAAGAAATAGACTAACAGACTGGATATGCAAATAGAATCCAGAATTTTCCTGCATACAGGAAATGTATCTCAGTGACAAAGACAGACACTACCTCAGTCTAAAAGGTTGGAAAACAATTATCCAAGCAAATGGTCCCAAGAAACAAGCTGTAGTAGACATTCTAATATCAAACAAAATCAACTTTCAAATAAAATAACACACAACTATGATTTACATGAGAAGAAACTTTAACAAGAGATGCATGGTTATAACAAATAAATATGTTTAAGAAGAAACCAAGAAGAATGGGATCCACATGAACACAGTACCTGTAACATAGGCAACCTGAAGAAATGAAAACAGAACCCAATACTCCAGACAATTTGCCTCAATATGTAAAATGACTCATCTACAAAATGGTGTTCAAGTGGAAAAGGCATGATATCAATCTGCATTTAGGTGCAGCAGATTCTAGTCAAAACATTTCGGGTCTCAAATAATTTTGGAAACCTGAGTATATAATGTCCTCCAAGACTTTTGCAGTCCTGGGGTGGAATGGGGGCAGTCTTCAAGTTACCCATGCTTCCCAAACTAATTTGGAATATCTATGGTGTCTGCCCTGGAACTGACCGAAGTAAACACATTGGAGCTTCTTTGTCAGATGCTGAAAATCTAGAGAAGAAAACCAAATAGCAACATCATATAACAATTTATAGTTATCAAATTACACCAGATTTTCAAAGCACTCATAAAGATTGCATTTGTTTTTCCTCCAACACCTTCACCCTTTCTATGACAATCATATACAACCAATACCCATTCTATGGTTGAATTCATTAAGACTCAATGAAATAAAGAGTAAGTTCAGAAATTCCTAACTGTGGAAGAAGAGGACAAATGGGTACAATGGAGAACTGAAGTACGACTGACTTAAAAATCAATGATACAATAGAAACAGATGTATAAAAGTTGGGGGTCTAAGACAGTTGCACTTAGCGCTTAAATGAGCAGAATGCATGGAAACAAACACTTATCTAGGACTAATTGGCTACTCTGGGTCTTTTGTTGTTCTATATCAACTTGAGGATTTTCTTTCTATTTATGGGAAGAATGAATGAGATGTTGATTGTGATTTCATTGCATAAGTGAATTATTTTCATAAGAAGGTCTTTTTTCACAGTGTTAATTCTACCAAGCTATATGCTTGGGAGGTCTTTGAATTCAAGTATGTTTCTTAATCTCTTTCTTCACACATTTAAAGTTTTCATTGTAGAGGATTTTTTTTACCTCTTTTGTAATGTATATTCTAAATATTTTGTTTTATTTGAGAAACTGGGAAGAAGAGCTTATCCATGATGTCTTTCTCAGCATGCTTGTTACTCATATGTATTAAGACTAGTAAATGTTGTAAGTCAATTATGTATCATAACACTTTGCTGAAGTTATTGATAATTTCTAATTTTTTCTAGTCAAATTTTGGGAACATTGGGTATAAGATAATATAATCTTCAATTGATAATTTGACTTAATATTTTCTAATTTATATCCCTTCTCTTGTCTTATTGCTCCAGCTAATGCTTCAATCATATTTGGATTAGCAATAGTGATAGTGGGCAATACTTTCCCATTCCTGATTTTAATGGGACTTATTAGTGGTTTTATTCATTAAGGATGATATTGGCCATGGGTTTGTCATGCATAACCTTTATTATATTAGAATATGTTTCCTCCAGTCCTACTTATTCTAGGGCTTTTATTAAGAAAGCATGTTGAATCTTACCAAAGACTTTTTTTATTTTATTTTATTTTTTGCTTCTATTGAGATGATCATATGATTCTTGAACCTTTTTGTCCATGTATTTGGTTTATTAAATTTATTTCTTATATATGCTTAAAAAATAAAAATAAAACAATGAACATTACAAAAAATGAAAGAAAGAAAAAGAGAGACACTTAGTTACATAAGATATATCTTAATAAAAAAATGAATAGCTCTCCAAATGCCTACACAAATAAACAATTGTCTATTTTTGATAGCAAGAATGCATACAATATACAGTTCTCGTCCATTTGTTTATTCATATTATGAATGAGATTTCTCATTATATAAAAGCATCATTTAAAAAAATCAAAAACCAAAACAACAAACAAACAAAAACTAGAGAGATAGCTCAGCAGTTAAGAGCACTGAGTGCTCTTCCAGAGATCCTGAGTTCAGTTCCCAGCAACCACATGATGGCTCACAACCATCTGTAATGGGATCCCATTCCCTCCTCTGATGTGTCTGAAAACAGCTACAGTGTACTCATATACATAAAATAAATAAGTAAATCTAAAATAAAAAATCTTCATTGCTATGGATAAACCTTGTTTTCAAGATGCCCGAATTTGTGTTGCAAATTTTGGATTCTTAACCCTAAAGTCATCATTAGATGCATGTCCCTTGGGCTTGGGGTGGGGAGGTAATGGAAGAAGAGATGACCTTGCCTTCTAGAAGTATTACCATTACTGAGGACCAGCATAGAGGGAAGAAGAGTCTGGACATTTGCTGGGAACTAAAATGACCTTCAAGGGGAAGTAAGATGAGCTAGTCTTTAAAAAAAAAAAAAAAGTAAAAAATTGGATAGGTGGGTGGGGGAGAACCTGGTAGTGGTGGCAAACAGAAGAATTAACAGTGGTTTATGGGAGGGGAGTGAAGCTTCATCAGTCTCACCTAGAGAGAGGCAAAGATCCATCAGAAAGAAGACCCAAGAGCTGGGCAAGCAGGCAGGCCAGCTCCTAGCCTGGCTCCCTGATCAATTTTGCTTGCACTACAAATGACACTGACTGACCAAGTAAGACAAAGCATATTGAATCCTGATTGCCCCCTCAGTGACCACTTCTTTCCACAAACACAGTGATCTTGACACTAAACAGAGCAGAGGGTACCACCTACCAAAACCACCACATTCAGACAAAGCATCCAGACAATGGCAGGCATAGTGCTTCTTCAACTGTAGGTTAAACTCCCAGGCTGTGAGGTGGGTATGTTTGAGAGTTTCTGATCCAGGCTCCTCACAGGATTTGAGCTAAGAATGAACTGCCTCCTATACTGGAAAGATACTTTCACAAGGTGGGAAGAAACCAAGTACCTCCTTTCAAAATGATCACAAAGATGAGACATCCTAAAAACTCAGCTCACATACCTTGAAAAACTCCTGCCATAACTGAGGGTTCTTGATCTTAGTAGCACCATTTCAATACTTTTAGAAGTCTCCCAGTAGATATGCAGAAAAAGGAATATTTATTATCAGAGCTAATTAAACTCAGTGCGGATCTGGAGATAGCTTTATTGGTCATGCAACCTATACAGTCACATGTATCCCATGCTCTGAAATGTCCTACTCTTAGTCAATGCTCTGCTGACATCTTCAATATATTTACATTCGCTAAACAAGAAGTGCTGCTATTCTGTTTTAGACCTGGTCCATGTTCTGTTGCTCTAATGAAACACCAGTTCACGGATAATTCATGAAGGAAAGAGATTTTGTCTCATAGTTTCAGAAATCTAAGAGTATGGATGCTGTCTGCTTAGCTCCTGGCAGGCGATTCAGGCTCATCTATGTGAAGAAGCAAGTAAGCAGACAGATGAAAGGTAGGGAGTTCAGCGTGTCACAACCCACTGGCTCACAAAAGTAAACCATTCCTGTACACTCAGTACTGCTAGAAAGAACTTAAGCCGTCTTCAGACTTATTTGCTCATAAGTAAGACCTAAGCCTCAACATGTGTTTTGGAAGTCACTAACTATAAACAGACTGTGGTAGTACTGAAAATTATGTGGCCACCCTGATGTCTACAGAGGCTTAAGTTAGGTTGCATAAAGACAGGGGTGGTAAGAAAATGCTGTCTCCAATCACAGAGTTTTGGTCTCTGTGTCTACACAAATGTTTACCAGTGTTCATGGATGCCTAGCTTCAGTTTCTAGGGTTGTGACAACATAGAGCAGGATTTCCCTTCAACCAGCAACTGGCTAAACCATTCTCCACAATTCACTCAATGTAGTAGTTTTAAAATTAGCTTGTATGAGAAATCAGGGCAAAAGGAACATATTTAGAGAACAGCTCCTGACCACCGGAGCACTACTTTGAACCCTCAAAAGAGTCAGTCATTTAATTTGATGAACAGTGATGTTGAGAGACTGGAATATTGTGCTCATAATATGCCTGAGTTCACAAAGATGTAGGTGGAGCTGCCAGGGATGAGGAGAGCTGGCAATATGAGTTGTGGTGTCTAACAGTATGCTGGTGAGCAAACCACTGCCAGCCCAGGACGCTTGCTAAAAATATCCAACAACTCTTAAAAGCTCTACACTTCATAATGGGAATCTTTGGCCTGGGCAAGGTTGGATTGGTAGATGATGTTGAAGGTATGGAAGACCTTTCTGTGGAAGAGGCCATTGTCTAGGACAGAGATGCCAGTATGATGCACAACCTATCACTTCCTGGGAGTGGGATGGAAGACAAAATAGCTCACCTAGGTAGGAGTCTGAGAATAATAGAAAGACCTTCTTTAGCTTCACCCAATCTCTTTGAAGCCCCCTGAGCTACGTCTGGATCTCAGTTAGGCTACTAACGCTCTCAGCATCCATGACTTTGATAAGTCGAATGAGAATCCAGAAAATAAAATTTAAGTCAAAACATATACACACAGACAATCAAATGAGACCATGCTGAACCCTTCACAACTCACTTACAATGAAAATGTGCTGTTTGAGGTCTCAGCTGCCAAGGAGCCCACTGTTATATAAGAATCTGGGGATGTGATGTGGATACCATATAAGACACAGCCCAACAAAACACTAGATTTCATTGGGGACATATAAACTGTGCAGAATGGATTATCCGGGCAGGGTAACCAAGCACAGGTTCAGAAAAAGCAACATCTGAGATGTTCTGTCTTTGTTAGGGTTTCTCCTGCTGTGAAAAACACCATGACCATGACAACTCTTATAAAGAAAAAACTAATTGGAGCTGGTTTACAGTTTCAGAGGTTTAGTCCATTATCATTTCAGGAAGCTTAACAGCTTGAAGGCAGAATTGGTGCTGGAAAAGGAGCTGAGAATTCATTTCTATCTACAGAAAGCAGGAGACTGAAACATACCTTGAGTTTCTTAGACCTCAAAGCCCACCCTAGTGACCTACTGCTTCCAACAAGGCCACACCTATACCAACAAGGTCATACCTCCTAATAGTGCCAGTCCTGATGACCAAGCTTTAAAGCACATGAGTCTATGGGGGCCATTCCTATTCAAGCTACCACAATCTGAATGTCAGTCTGAGCTGCTGGTTGCAAAGTGCTCCATGGAAGACCTGCTTCTTCTGCCTACAGATTCCCCCTCCCTCCAACCACACACCCACAGGGAGAGAGAGAGCAGGAAGCTCATCACACTGCTGAGAAAGAAGAAAGAGGCTCCATTTGTGAGTTTGCTCTCTGGGTCCATCACTGCATACCCATTACCTCCTTTACCCAGCAGTGTGTAGACCCCAAACGGGTCCTTGAGGAACAGCCAGGCTCTGGGCTTCTGCCCCCTAAGTGGAATGATAATGAGAATTCAGCTCTGAAATAGGGCCTGCTGATCCATGCTGGCTGTTCCTTTCCAGATCCAGCTGGCTGTTAAATGAGGTTAATCTAGCTCAACCCACTGAGATTTTGAAGCAAATGCCCAAGAAAGCTGCTACACTCCAGGCAAATAGTTTTACAAATTCACAGCAAAAGAGCATCTTCCCTCTGTAAAGATAGGAAAGAGCCTCTGTACCATGCACAGATGCCCTTAGCATTGTTTCCATTATTTCCAGACTTCTACCCAAGCGAGCAATTTGTCTCTCACCCTCCATCTCTCAGGATGTGTGATAAGCTACACGTCACATGGGCATCTCTGTAGCAAGACAACAGGCCTCTTCGTAGGAAATGCCTTGAGCATAAACTGACAATCCTAAAATATCTGGGGAGGCTAAAGACCATTTGGGAACTGTACCAGGGCTAGCTGGATGAGGTTGCCAGCGATGTTGGCTTGCAAACCTCAGGATCTGGGTCTGGCATCTGGGCCCTCCCCAGGCTCAGTGATCACAGCTGATGCAGAGATGCTACACACCCCCCCCCTTTCACCATGTAGACTGTGCCATGGGATGGGGAAACAGTTAATGTTCGGATGAACTGGCACCCAGATTCAGGCTGGAAGAACAGCACAGAGTGAAATCATGCCTGTGTAAGACCTCTAGTGATTTTCATAGCTCATCTCAACCAGGTTTGTCAACAGGCTTAATCCTGTAGAGTAATTAAATCTAGAAGTAATTAAATCCATGAGACTGATTTCCAGTGCTGATGGGGGAATCTGGATATGGAAGAAGGTACATTGTTTTGCCTGCCAAATTTTTAAACTTATCATTATTAATTCATTAAAATATTCATGTGAAACATACAGAAAGGAAATCAGAGGCTTATGAGTACCTACGGTTCTCTTAATAGAAGGCAGAGCCTAATCACATACAGCCTGTTGATGTGCTACATGTGAGGTCATCTTCCATGAAAGGTTGTGTTGTGTGGGGTATCCCTCCCTCTGATTCAAATGCAGGACACTGAGGCTGCACCTGTGTGGGATGTTTGACCATTCTCTGTTCCGGAAAAAAAAAAAAAAAAAAAGCAATTTAATATAAATCCTTCTAATGGCTATTTTCGTTGTAAGTTTTTGTTTTGATCCTGAGTATGGACGCTGAATTCAGTTTGCCTAATATAAAATGAGATCTGGAGCTTGATCTCCTTCCATATGGTATGTGAGGAGCAAACGAGTGCTGAGATGCAGTAAGGCTTTGCAAAGTATGGAGTCATACCCTAGGTTGAGGTGTGTGGGAGGGCTGTATTGCTGTTAATCCAACACATTCTAGATCTCTAGTCAGTGTCCAATCCAATATCCAGGACAGCAATACCTGCTCAGAAATCAGGGCACTGATTTAACCCAGTGTCTGGATTTTAAGATGCACAGGGAACATCCTGGTCATTGTACTTTGTCTTACCGTCACTGATATTTGCCATAACACTAACATGAATTTTTATGTAAGACAGTTTTTTTTCAGATATTAGATACTGACTAGTAAGTCCCAGAGCTTCCCTACATAGAAACAGAATTCTGAAAATAAGTCTCCAGTGTGATCCTCACACTAGACTACAGTGTAGTCTCACTTTATCTAGAGAATGCTTTGTTTACTGATGGCATCCACTTGAGACTGCACCACGGTCGAAAGTAAAATTGCTGTTATTATTAGGTAAGTGCTTCTCAAATTACAGCTCCTCCTAGCCCAGGAGGATGGTTCCATTAAAAATATCTAGAGATGGGGCTGGAGAGATGGCTTAACACTTCAGGAAACATGCTGATCTTCCAGAACTGAGATCCGTTCCCAGCATCCACACTGGGCTGTTCACAACCACTTGTAATTCCAGCTTTAGGAGATCCTGAACCTTCTTTTGGTTGCCATGGTTGTCCACAACTCACATGTGCATACCGCACCCCCCACCACATAGACATGAGCTCTTAACTTAAAACTAATTTTTAAAATGAAAAGAATATCCAAGTTTTGTTGGGGAGATAGTTCAGTGATTTAAGACTGTTGGCTGTGCACTTGTGAAGCCTTGAGTTTGGATCTTGAGTTCACACATAACAAGCTGCACTCACCCATGTGAGTCGGCACCTCCAGCCCTGGCAGAACCAAAAGAATTATTGGAGCTTGCTAGATGCCAGCGTAGCCACAAACAAAAACAAAAACAAAAATAAACAACAATAAAAAACCATTGTGTGCTCCAGATTTAGTGAGACCCTGTCTCAAGAGAATAATGTAAAGAACAGCAGAGGATGCTGGGCATCTTCTTCTAGTATCTGTCTGCCCATGTGCTTTAATCAGAATTGCTCCCTAGTGTCTGATCAGTTTCATTAACACTTCCCTAAAAGCTCCAGAGAATTTGAGGCAGCAATGTGCTAGCTTGTATGTTTGACACTGTGTCAATGGAGAAGGCCACCAAGTGACTGCCTGCCACAATTCAAATCAGGCCACAGTCTCTGGAAGCACGAAGACCAGAAAATAGAGTCATAAGGAGTAGTCTCCACAGTTCTATAGGCCATTCTTGACTAGAAACTTGATAAATTTAAGTGAATTACCAGTTAACAGCCAGGTAGCAGTGAGACAGCCATGTGTGTATATTTACATACACACACATACACACACACACA
>JADRCD010168622.1:0-30355 GCA_019843815.1 Montemys delectorum | reverse complement strand
CACACACACACACACACACACACACACACACACACACACACGCATGTATGTGTAGTAATGTACCTTTTTTCCAAGGTAAATTGTAGAGGTTATGACTCTTTGCTATAAATACTTTAATATGTATCTCTTAAGAATAAGTATAGTTTTTTATACTATTGTGGTATAGTGATCAAATTCAATATATTATTATTCAACATATAGTTTATGTTCAATTGTTACCTCTTGACCCAGTATGACCCTATGTATCAATATTTCACCAACCTAAAGATTGAGAGAAAAATATCACTCTCATATCTCTTTAACTTCCTTTAATAGCGCAGATCCTTAGCCTCTCCTTGCCTTTTCCCCATTGATAATTATTAAAGTATGAGCTCCCATTTTTTGTATAATGCATCTTTGAGATTCGCATAACCTTTTTCACTGGATCTTTCTTCCTGGATTTGAATTCTGTTGTGTGCACCTGTACGCTACATCACATTTCGATTCTATGGTGCCTTTCTTTCAGATCATACATTCTTTGTGGTCGGATGATTCATCCCGTTAAGCTTCATTTTCCCTATTTCCAAGTACACACACTACATGACTTATCATAAAAATTAAATGTTCCCGTGTGGAACACCCTTGTTGTTGTGTAGACTGTGGTGCTGCTTTAAAACACAGAAAAGGACACACCAGCTTGGTGAGCTCTCAGGAACAAAGGCTGGCCACATTTGTCCAGGAACAATGGAAGCATTATGGTCTTAGGTTTTTGAGTATTGAAGGGAATTGGATAGTTCAAAGCATAATGTCCAGGACATGCAGGGAACACCAAGAATTCCGAGCTCACTGATGTGTGCTGTTCCTTTTTATTCTTTCTTTAAAGAAACTGTTTGCCATCATGTTTGACTACCTTCCTATCGGCTGATTCCAAGAGCATTTCCAGATGACCCAGCATCTTAGTGAGCAGTGAAATTAGCATGAACGATCTTTGACTTTATTACATGTTGGAGCATCTTCTGGAAAAAAAGAAATAGAAAAGAATCTGCAACAAACAAACAAACAAGAACAAAACAAGACCTCTCTTGAACTAAGAAGTTGATTTGAGCAAGGCTGTAGAATGTTAAGCTACTGTACAAATGTCAGTATGTTAGCACCTAAATTAAAAGATTTAGCTATATACCTAACAAAACCTGTTACGATCCATATAAAAAAATCGCCAAAGTATGGTGAATGAAATTAAAAAAAAAAAAAAGATCTTTGACTTCAAAATACATTTCTCAAGAGTGAAAATATCTTACATTGCAGGGAAAAAGTTTTTTTTTTTTTTTTTTAAACTAGCCATTTGCTATCAAATAAACATAAAAAAGTGACTCATTCAAAGTTTTGAGTATGATTTCAAGACATTTTCCATATTGAAGTCAGCCTCTGAGAGGATACTTATGAGAGGCCCTGATTTCCCCGAAGCCGTTCCCTTGCTTGGAAGGCCAGCACAAGTGTACATTTATTACTTAAGACTATTTAGGATTTTAAGCCTAAGTGTTCAGAAACCCTTAAAGCACTGTTTTTCCTGTTTCTGTGAGGAACATTTACTACCTGGGTTCTTTGCTCTATTGCCTGCCGCAGCCATCATCTGGGAAGCCTTCTTATCTCACGTGAACATTTCTCTCTGAAGTTCTGTTCTGACGCGCTATCCTGCTTTACTTACTGGAGAACTCCTCATTACTCAGCACATACTTTGGTGGAGAGTCGGAGGAGCAGCGACTGACATTCTCCATTTTATGGTTTGTCTGTGTGCATATGCCTGTGGATAACTTGGCAATAGCTTCCTAGTAAAGTAACAGCTGGTGCAGTTCAGCCAAAGGTTAGAGGAATAAGTAACTCAAGTGGGTGCCTATTTATTTATTTGTTTGTTTATTTATTTGAATAACCCCACATGACACTCCTGTTGGCTGTTTATCATTGGACTATGGAGTCTAGTTATTTATTTGAATAATACCAACTGATATTGCCATTGGCTGGTTTTCATTGAAGTGCTTAGGTGGAAGGTAGTGTTTCATGGATATAGCAGATATTAAAAACAAGGCAAGCAAAGAAAGAAACACTAACAAATGGGGGAATTCAGATGCCTACTCTCCTGGCATAGTCTGAGGACCTTCCAGTAACTCAGACACTCAGAGCACAGGATCTGATGTGGAAAAAACACATCCTGTTTTTTTTTTTTTTTCCCAGAGTCAAATTTAAGAGCAAACGACTTTTTTTTTCACAGATGTGACTTGAGTACATTTTATATGCTTGTGATTTTTTCTTAAGTAGGATTCTTTGGGGCGTATTTCAATTGCAGTAGAAGAGGGGGTGTGATTCACCAAATTGTGTGAATTAAAGGCATGATCAAGGAACAGGCCACTGGAAATGATGGCCCCACAGTGTTAAACACGCTTTGATCTTTTGTTTTAACACGTTGAATTTATCTTTAATTATATGTGATGACATTTGATTACTGTACACTTAGACTATTATAATGTGGCTTGTAAAATGTCGTTTATAGTATGTAATAACTTCAGCACTCACTTTTCTATACTTGCGAGTTTGCAGAGTGATGTTTTAGTTTTGTGTAAGTGAAAAGCATTACTCTTCTGAATTAGCAGATTTCAAAATGTAAAATTCTCAACACCCAGGCAAAATATGATCTCTATATACTAAGGATAGTGTCTGTGCTCCTTGGCACCCAGGCTTTCCTTACAGTGGCAACACAATTATGTGTGGTGGTTTCCTGATGTGTTCAATAATTGCCTGCTTTCCTTCAGGAAAATCACTTAAGTTCCACAAACCTTTGAAAACTGAAAGGCTTAGTGTAGATGATAGTCAAAGTTTTAGTTTGGAAATTCTATGATTCTCCCCCCGATTTGTTTGTAGACATACTGTCTCCATATATGATAGGCATTTCAGACACATTTTCTGGAAGGATGTTTTTAAAACACTGCAGAAGTTAACGACTTTTTTCACTCTGTCATAAGCATCATTCAGCAGCATAAGATGCTAGAAAAGGACGAAGAGCCTTTTTTTTTGG
This sequence comes from Montemys delectorum, assembly GCA_019843815.1. Taxonomy (NCBI): domain Eukaryota; kingdom Metazoa; phylum Chordata; class Mammalia; order Rodentia; family Muridae; genus Montemys; species Montemys delectorum. The sequence goes on along the minus strand of JADRCD010168622.1, from coordinate 27,309 downwards.
CTCCCCTTGGAGGGAGGGGCTGCACAGAAGGCAGCCCCCATAGGCTCCACTGGAGAGAAGGTGCACTTGGAATTTCCTGTGTTATGCCAGTCCCATTGCCTGGAGGACTTGGTGTTTCTCTTTGAAATCTGCTTTGCTTGCATTTACTTGCTCAGCCTTGGATTTATCCCAGTTTTGGCAGTTGCATGGCCTACCTGTGATGATAAGTCTTTTTAAGAGTTTAGGTTTGATCCTAAGTAACTAGGGGGAATTACAAAGTTATTCTTCCTTTGCAAATAGCAATTCTATGAGTCATTTGACTTCTAGCAGTATTTAATCAATTTTGCTTGTTTTTATTTTCTTCTTTTTGTTTCTTTGACCTTTCTACATAGCTATCAGAGAACCCATTTCCTGTATAGACCAGCCTGGCCTTGAACTCAGAGATCTGCCTGTCTCTGAAAGTGCTGGTATTAAAGGCATGCATGCCACTAACTCATAGCTTTCTCATGCTTCTTATAGGGAATCAATCAGAAGAAAGAAAATTAAAACAGCTAAGAAAATTCTGCAAGTCCAGGAGCTAAGCTTAGTTACCGAAACCTGTCAGCAGGCATAATAGTCCATGTGCCTTTCCACCAAAGTTTGCATTTTCTTTCTCTCCGTACAACCAGTTCTTTTGCTTGCTCGGGGAGGGGGGGGGGGGTGTCTTTTATTGTCAAAAGTCTGTTCCTCAGGATTATTGTCACTCTTTGTTAGGCAGTGGTATTTTGAATTCCTTCACTGTGGCATCTCAGCACGCTTTGTTTATAAGAAAGAAGTTCTTGTTTGTGATAAGGAGTTGAAAGCCCACCCTCTTGAACCACCTGTTGCCCTGCAGCCACAGATGAGGCCGTTCTTTTGATTTAGAGCATGGCTGTGTTAAGGGTTGAGCATTTGGTCTTTTGGTAGGGAGGGCAAGAAAAGGAATCAGACTTTTTTTTAACCTAGGCTGATTCCCTGACTTAGCAGTTAAGAATAGGGTGGCAGGAAACATGGGTGTGCACATGTCTGTTGAATGCTGCCTTGGATCCTTTAGCTATGTTCCCAGCTATAGCATATGGTGGTTCTAGTTTCAGTATCTTTTGAGGAACCTCTGTTTAATTTCTGTAGTTGCTACACTAATTTACAATCCCCAAATAGTGTACAGGATTACCTTTCCCTGCATCTTTGACAACATTTGTTGTTGTTGTTTTGTTTTCTTGATGATAGCCATTCTGACTGGGGTGAGATGAAATCTCAGTGTGGGTCAGGTGCAGTGGCACACATCTTTAATTCCAGCACTTGGGAGGCAGAGGCAGGTGGATCTCTGTAAGCTCAAGTCAGCCTGGTCTACATAAAGAGTTTCAGGTCAGCTAGGGTTATGTAGACAGTTGATGCGATCTCAACCAAAACCAAAAACAACAATAAAAAAAAAAAAGAATAAAAAAACTGAAAAGAAGTCTCAGTGTAGTTTTAAAACATTTGATTATGTGTGTGAGTGTATATGTGTGTATATGTATATGTGTGTGATTATGTATGCGCACGTATGTCTACATGAATGTGGATGTCAGCGATCCACATCAGATGTCTTCTGTAATTGTTCCTCACCTAATTTGTTAAGATGAACCTGAAAAAGTACATTCCTTTTCTCTGTCACTACACGTAACTAATATCCCCCTAAATTCCAAATCACAGCTTATTTACTACATTATAATCCTGTCCTTAGTCAATTTTATATTGGTCAAGCCAATTCTTGTTAAGCCTTTCCTCTGTTCATGTAGATTTGGCTGGGACAGAGTCCCTTGAGCTGAAGGTAGAAAGATGGGGTTCAGAACAGACTCCGGGTGCCTATGAGGGTTGCCTTTCTTGCTCCCATAGCTAGTGAACTTCTGAAGACTCTTCAGTAGAACTATGGTTAGGTGATTTTGCAGATATCTGTTAAGTACTTAGATGCAGCAAATGATTATCTCTACCAACCCGAGTTTAAGAAAAAGAAAAAAAATGGGCTGATTGTATCTTTTTTTTTTAAATTTTTTTTTTTTAAATTTGTGTTTTTTGTGAATGGGCACTTTGTCAGCATGTATGTCTGTGCACCATAGTCACAGAGGTCAGAAGATGGCATCAGATCTCCAGAATTGCACTTCCAGATGGTTAGAAGCTTCTGTGTGGGTGCTGGGAACTGAACCTAGGTCCTCTGGCAGAGCAGCCAGAGCTTTTAACTGCTGAAGCATCATAACTTTAGCCTCTGATTTTATTCTTTAAAAAAGGTGTGTGTGTGTGTGTGTGTGTGTGTGTGTGTGTGTGTGTGTATGTGTGTGTACGCACAAGCACCTGCAGAGTCAGAGATGGTTGAACCCGTCAGAACAGGAATTACAGGCTGTTGTGAGCTATCAGATACGGATGCTGGGAACCAAACTTGCAGTATGACCCTTAATTGCAGAGTCATCTCTTGATCCTCTGGGCAATTTTCTTCTTTTCTAGATTTATTTGCTCACAATCTCTAAGAATCTGACTTTTATGAATCTTTTTGACTTGGTCTATTATATGACATCACTGAGGCTGATAAGAGAGATAGGATAATACAGTTTTATTTGATATCTAACTGGTTGAATAACCACATGAAAGCAATAACTGATTTATGTTAGCCTAGAATGAGGACTTAGAGGTAGGACAGGAATCTCTCTTCATTTTCCTGTTCCATAATCTATGAGTAAGGAGTTAAGGAAATATAGCTGTGTGTTGATCTGATTTGTAGTTGATACATACGTGGGAGGGATTCCCATACCTATCACCTAACAATTTAAATGTAAATTGTTAGGTGGTAGGTGTGGGAATCAGAAAGGGTAAAACATGCTGAGCAGATGGGCTTGCCCAATATGATAAAATTTGATGAGGATGAGTTGATAGTGTAATATATCCTGTGTGTTTTGCAACAGGGGGATGATTTAGATGTAGGGGTAGAAAGAAAGATCTGACATCTTTCACTTAACTGCAAACTTAGTATGAACAACTTTGTCATGTTCCTTTACAAAAACACATTGTGACCTTGGACTACCTTAACAGAGGGTCTAGAGCTAGGGCAATGACAGCCTTTCGAATTCTGCACCAGACTATTCTGATTGTCACATTCTAACAGTGATGAACCTCAAGCCCATCTATAAGGCAATGGCTAAGACAGTAAGGGGGATTCCCCCCATGTGGCCAGGCTAAAGAATGAAGGACTTACCTATAAGGAATCATAATGACTGTCTCTAAATATTTACTGAGTAATTCTAGAAAGGGAGGCTAGGATGAGACTGTGCTATTCCAGAGGCAAAATGATGACCAGCAGAGATAGGAGGTTTTTTTTGTTTGTTTTGCTCCATATAAATATGAATGTTCAGCTTCATAGAATTCTTTTTTAAAAAAAGAAATGAAGGAAGGGAGAGAGAAAGGAAGAAAGAAAGAAAGAAAGAAAGAAAGAAAGAAAGAAAGAAAGAAAGAAAGAAGGAAGCCAGGCGGTGGTGGTGCATGCCTTTAATCCCAGCACTTGGCAGAGGCAGAGGGCAGAGGCAGAGGCATCTCTGAGTTTGAAGCCTTCCTGGTCTACAGAGCAAGTTCTATGACAGGACAGTTAGGGCTACACAGAGAAACCTTGTCTTGAAAGAAAGAAAAGAAAGAAATCTTAAAAGAAAAAAAAGGATGAAAGGAAGAAAAAGGGGGCAGTAGTCTAGCTGGTGCTGGGAATTCACTAGCATAGTCTTCAGGGTGTTGTTAACCCACCTCTATGCAGGAAACAATAAAAGAAATTTACTCATCAAATAGCAAGCGAAACTAGTTGAGTTCTGGGTTTAAGCTGCATTCTTTCTGGTAGTGTGTTTTCTACTTGTTCACAATTGATCTTATTCTCTGTCATTCTACTAAGAAACAGAGAGTGTCTGTGGCCAAAGATTGATCAACAGGAATCATTTGTGTATGCTGCTATTCAAGCATGCCTTTCTGCTTTGCAAGAAACCATTCCTGGGAACTCATTTCTAAATACATTTCTGAAGTCAAAAGGACGTTAAAAGGGGAAAAACCTTTCAGGAAATGTCACTCATATCTTACATACTTCATCAAAACCGTGATGATCATATTGCAGGCACTGAGAAGATAATGCTGTGAAACCAAGCAGGCATGTCAGAAGAACCAAGCTCGCTATTTTATATGTCAGTTGTGTTTTACCCATGCATTAACGTATAGAGGTTGTTTGGTTAACTTAAGTCATTCCACTGGGTCCTAGGGAAGTTGGCATTTACTACATTTTCTTTGAATGTTTTAAAAAAATCTTTTATTAGGCTTACTTCTCACAATCTGTCAAGAATTTTTTTTTAAAGATTTATTTATTTCATGTATGTGTGTATGCACTGTCGCTATCATCAGGCACACCAGAAGAGGGCATCAGACTTCCTTTAAAGATGGTTGTGAGCCACCATGTGGTTGCTGGGAATTCATCTCAGGACCTCTGGAAGAGCAGACAGTGCTCTTAACTGCTGAGCCATCTCTCCAGCCCCTGTCAAGAAAAATTTTAATCAAGATAATAAATATTGCTCTTTTTATTTGTACTTTTTATGATGTACTTTTTTATGAAGTTAAAAACTATAAATACCAGAAATCTTGATCTTAATTCTCTATGGTAGCTATTAGGTGTGCTCACACAAAAATTCACACTCAATGTCTGGCTTCGCCTTTTACATTACTTTTCAAACTGAATTCTAAAATAGATCTTGGTCATTTATAGTTGCAAAGGAACAAGAAAATGTTGGTTGAGATGTTTAAAAGCACACACTAGTACTATTTTTAGGATGAAATAAAGTAGTCTTGATCTCTTGGCTAAATATGATTAAATTTTATTGCCCATCATTGCTAGGTGGACAAGAAGAATCTTGAAATGAGAAAACTTGAAATATTAAGCCAACAGTGGTATTGCCACTGTTAATTCTGTACATATTCAGTGGTTACATGGTCAAGTTATTTTTTCCTTAAGTTTTGTTTTTATTTTATATGTAGAGGTGTTTTGTCTACATGTATGCTTGTGTACCACCTGTGTGCCTGTGCCTGTGGAGGCTGAAGGAGGGCATCAGTACCCTAGAATTGGAGTTACAGGAGGTTGTAAGCCACCTTGTGCATGCATAGAAAAGAACCCTCATCCTCTCTGAGAGCAGCGGTTGCCTTTAACACCGAGCCATCTTTCCAGCCACAACAGTGTGAGTTATTCTGATGCACACTAACATTTGAGAGTCACTCCTCTCGGCCCCATTTAGGCTTTTCTGTTAGGGTCTGACTTCTGGAGTATTGCTGTGGTCCCTAGATACTGACTGAGGTCTCTGCCTTCTTGGCCAAAATATCCCACAATCATGTATGAGTTCTGAAAAATATTTTATTTCTAATTAAAAGGTGCCATTCGTGGTATTTTGCTTGGCTCTTCCAAGCTTGCTCTGTGAATGTTCAATGTTGTGGGAAATATTAAAAAGAAAACCACCCCTCAAACTCTCTTGGCCTGCCGATTCCAGCCAGCCACATCACTATGTCCTGGTGGGCTTCTGCTATTTTCTCCCAGCTAGCAAGATCATCTCTCTTACGTGCAACTCTCTATACACCCCACATCTAGTGCCTAGTTACCTGGTAGAAACATGACTCTTAAGGCTTAATTATCTAATCAGGTTTATATATCAATAAGATCACAATTTACAAGATGCCAATACAATAATTTTAGAGCCAAATGATAAAGACAGTGTTTTAACTCAATTATTCTAACCTTGTAAAAACCTTAGCTATCTGTGGCTGTTTAAAACCACGCAGGGTCTGGATCGTCCTCTTCCCCTGCCTCCATGATGATTTTTTTTTCTCCCAATGAAGGAGTTAGAGAAAGGTTCTATGGAGCTGAAGTGTTTGCAGCTCCTTAGGACGAACAACAATATGAACTAACTAGTACCCTCAGAGCTCCCAGGGACCCAACCACCAATCAAGGGCTATACATGGTGGGACTGATTGTTTTGGTAGCATGTGTATAGTAGAGGATTGCAAATTTGATCATCAATAGGAGGAAAGGACCTCGGCCTTGTGAAGGTTCTGTGCCCCAGTGTAGGGGAATGCTAGGGCCAATAAGTGGGAGAGGGTGGGGTGGCAGGCATGGGGAGCGGGGAGGCAACAGGGGTTTGTTCTTGTTGTTTTTGTTTGTTTGTTTTTTGGAGGGGAAACTGGGAAAGGAGAAATTTACATGTAAATAAAGAAAATATCTTAAAATAAATGAATAAAAAAACCACGCAAGGTCTGGATTGTCCTCTTCCCCTGCCTCCATGATGATTTTTTTTCTGCTTCTCCTGCTCTCTGACCCCTCCTCCTAAACTTCTCGCTCCGCCTCCCTATTCCTGTCCAATCACAGGCCTATCACTGCCCTAATGTGGACAGAGAAAATGCTGCCATACAGCTCATTTTTCACCTCCAATCTCCCGTGTACAGGTTGTGTGAGCCATTGCTGTACAGCTCTCTGCTCTGTACTGTTCCATCTCTTCCTACCCTTTGACCTCTGACCTTTGCCACCCTAGCATAGCAGAGTACCTAGAATGGTACTCTGGCTGTGTTACCATTCTCTGGTATGCTCTAGTTTCATTTGGGCTTAATTTTCATTCTTTTATATACTACAATTCTATATGTCTTTTGTCCAACGTGTCACAATAACTCTTTTCAATGTTTTTTTTTTTTATTAATTTTGTCATTATTTGCAGTAAGATTACAAATATGGCTTCAGCTAAACTGTTAATGCTGGAATCGCAAATGCTTTATATGTGTATGTGGGGGGTACATGCATGAATGTACATGTGTGCATGCTTGTAGAGGCCTGAGGCCAATGGCATGTGTCTTCCTCAGTCATTTTTCCATTTTAACATTTGAGAAACAGTCTGTTATTAACCCTAGGGATTTACCAAGTACTGTGATCATAGCTCTACAGTGCTGTGCCAGGCATTTTTTATGTGAGTGCTGGGGATTTGAACTCAGGTCCTTATGCTTGTGTAGCAGGTATGCCATCTTCAAAGCCCCCTGGGTACTTACTAGTTTTATTATCATGGAGTTATAAAGAAACTAATTATAGGAGGGAATTAACATTGTACTAATTTCTTCACGTTGCTTCTGGCATACATGATGCACGGTGCATATGTTCTGACAGTATTCAGACCTAGAGAGAAGGCTTTGCCTCTAAACATCTCATAACCTACACGATTTGAGTGGTATACAAACTCATTCTAATTGAGTTTATAATATAAAAACTCCAAATAGGGCCACAATGACATTGTATGAAGATCACGGACTTTAAAATGAGATAGGCTTCATTCAAATCTGTGTCACTGGAGTTCTGTAACCTCTCTTTCTAGGTTTCCATCATCTATAGCAATAATAATAATTTATGAACCTTAAATAAACAAGATTAAGGATGATTGTTTTTGTAAACCTTGGCATGTATCAGAGATTCACTAATTACTGGTTTCTTTATCCTTACAGTACATCTAAGTTATAGAAGCAGTTAATTTTATTACTGCAACAATTTTCAGGATATAATTGGCATTTAAATTGTGCCTTGAATGTTGGTTAGGATATTGGTGTACAATTGTGAGCCCCTCCACACCGGTGCCGGGAACTGAACTCAGGTTCTCTGCAGGAACAGTGTTGCGGAGCCATCTCTCCAACCGTATTCACTCTGTGAACTTCAGTGAACAAGGGTTAGGACATGTAACAATGGAAAACCTTCATATATGCTTATGGGCTTAGGATAGTTTAGAACTTAAGAAAAACAATTAGCTGAGCTTGGTGGTTTATGCCTCTATTCCCAGTGCTGGGAAGTCTGAGGCAAGAGCATTGTCGTGAGTTCCAAAGTATTTTGGGCTACAAAGTGAGACTCTATCGAAATGGGCAAAGAAATGAATGAAGAAATAACAAAATCAAAGTAGTGGTTTCTTAGTCAGGGTTTTTATTCCTGCACAAACACCATGACCAAGAAGCAAGTTGGGGAGGAAAGCGTTTATTCAGCTTACACTTCCACATGGCTGTTGATCACCAGAAGAAGTCAGGACTGGAACTCAAGCAGGTCAGGAAGCAGGAGCTGACACAGAGGCCATGGAGAAATGTTCCTTACTGGCTTGCTCAGCTTGCTTTCTTATAGAAAGCAAGACTACCAGCCCAGGGATGATACACCCACAAGGGGCCCTCCCCCCTTGTTCACTAATTGAGAAAATGTCTTACAGTTGGATTTGATGGAGGTATTTCCTCAACTGAAGCTCCTTTCTCTGTGATAACTCCAGCCTGTGTCAAGTTGACACAAAACCAGCCAGTACAAGTGGTAAATAAAAATGAAAGACAGAGTCAACCTGGGCCATTCTCGTTTACTGCCATAACTAATACATTGGGAAGGCCTGTGGAAGATGTGTGAGCTGATACTTTATAAGCCACTTTTCCAGGCTACTTTGAACTGGTGAGCTGATCTGATCAATTCATTGTTTTGCAACTGCAGAGCACCCTCCCTTTTCTCTCCATTATTGCAGGACAGTGCTGCGGAGAGTTTTCTCTCTTACCTGTTGGCTTCCTGTTTCCCCTCTACCTATTTGGTGGTTCTCTAGGTTTTCTGAAGGGAGATGTGGGAAACTTTCAGAGCCCTTCCCTAACTCTGGCTTTGCTCTCTTTTAGTATGAGTGCTGACATGGCTTTGTAAAATTGTATCTAATGCTTTTTCGACTCTCCTTAGTGTATGCAACCCTGGAAGCCTAAATGCAGCATTTGAGCTCACTGAGATTAAGAGTTGCCTTGAGGTTCTGTTTGTTTGTTTGGCCTTTTGAGATTGGAGCTCAGTGGTGGAGCATTTGAGTATCCAGCACTGAAGAGAGAAGAAAAAGACAGATTTTTTTCCTCCCTGTTTTTTTAGTTAATATTTCTTGTACTATTAAGAATCTATGGCTTCTTGGCCTGTTTGGTCCATTTGTCCAAGAGTAACTCATCTGACCTTTGGCTTAGTATTATTTGCTTTGTGTTTTGAAGCTCTAGTAATTTAGAAGGCATAACAGGGGAGTGTTTTCTCTGACACAGATAAGAGCAGAACTTTGATGAATAAAAAAGTCAAATGGCATCTTTGAAATGTGGGATTTGGTGTTTTAAAAAGAAGTCCTTGTCTGTGTCTGGTACTGATCATTTGGGACTCTGTCTCTCTGTTAAATACTGACTCTTGAAGTCCTCTTGAGGATATAGTGGAATTACTTTGAATTCATAAGCTAAAGAGGTTATGATATTTAGTCTTGAGAATGGTTTACTTTCTTATTTAAGAGATTTAATGCCAAGCTCTGTCATCAAAGACTTTGCACGTTATTTATTCATGGCTTTTCCAAATTCATTTTTAGCAGAAGTTATTTTTATTACACAATCAAACTGATGTTTGTTTTTTTGTAGGTAGATTCCAGGTCAGAAGCCCTAGCTTTCCTAACTTGTTAAAGTGGTTTGTAAACTTCTGTGTTTTCCATGAGGAGAATCACTTATGCAGTGGGAATTCTTTGGTCCAGACCTCATGCTTTATCATTGTAACTATACATAGTGAGTATGGGGTCTTGTTTTGTCCTGATGTGAAAAACACTCCTGACATAGAGCTCTTAAAGTTCTGTTGCTGGTAAAAGTTCTTTCCTTAAGTAATAAGTCGATGTGGGGTTGTATAAATGTCTTTCTAACCAAAATGGTAAATCACATGGACTTTTGCTCTTATTCTATTAATGTATAAAATTTATTAATAGATTTTTCTTGCATCAAACCACTCATAACCACTCGTATTTCAGTGGTCCTCAGATAGAATGATTCATCAGTGGATTTCTGTTGTCGTTAGTCTTTAGGAATGACCTGGATCTTCTCTCCAGCAGTGAACCTTTAGAGATCATAGGATAAGTTGGTAGCCGTGATGCTTGATGTCAGTTCTCAGCTTGGTAGGATCTGGAGTCACCTGGGAGAAGAGTCTCAGTGAAGGTTTAATGAGGCTGGGTTCCTCTCTGAGTACTTACATTGAGGATTGTAGTTGGTTTGTAAAGGTTCATCTTGCATGTGAGCAGGATATCAAGCTGTCTGATGGAGGGCAAGCCAGCTGAGCACTAGCATGCACTTATTCTGGTCTCCTGACTGGGGACAGAATGTGACCAGTCCTTTTAAGCTCTTGCTTCTGTGACCTCCTTGCCTGCCATGATGGACAATAACCTGGAACCTGAGCTAATAAGCCCTTTCTCCCGTGAGTTTCTTCTGTTTAGGGCATTTTATCACATCAAGGAAAAAAGAAACTAATACAGGAGCTTTCCTTATTTTCTGTTCTCTGAAAAATTTCAGACAACAGAATTTATCTCTTCATGAAAGTCCCGTCTTTACGCATGTACCTCCTCGAGTACTTAGGTGAGCATTGCTTTTCTTCTTAAAAGAAGTTTTTGTTGAATGTAATTCACATATAAAAAGCATAAACAAGCCATGACTGTGCAGGTCCACACATTTTCTAGATAAACCAAACAATTCTAGGTAATCAGAATCAACATTAACAAAGTGAAAATTACCCAGAAGCCCCTGTCATATGATGCTTTAGCCCCTCCCTTCCCACAGAGTGACCACTATCCCTCAGTGTCTGAACCATAGATGAAGATTTTGGTCTGTTTTTAAACTGTATCCAAGTAGGGTCATGCAGGATGACTTTCTATGGAATGATTCCCCACAACACTCTGTGAACGTCATTGTGTTTTCTTAGTGGTTGTGGTCCCTTCAGTCTGATGCTGTATTACATTTTATGTGTGTATTAAACTACTCATGGAGGCTTTGGTGCTTTCGATGTTTTGTCTAATAAAAATAGGGCTATTAAAGGCCTTTTTGCAAACATATATGCACTTTGTTCAACCTAGGAACTGAATTAGAGGATTGTTAAGTGTGTGTATGTCCAGCTTTGGTGATATTTCCAGGTCAGTTTGGAAACATTTTATATGCCCTGACCAACAACATTTGTATACTGATCCTTCTACATTCTAGTTAGGACTTGTAACTATTTTAGCCACCTGGAAGGGTTTTCTGGGTGTTCGTCTTAGTTCTATTGCTATGGAGAGACACCATGGCCAGAGCAACACTCAGAAAACACTAATTGAGGGCTTGCTTATAGTTTCAGAGGTGTGACTTCATTATCATCTTGTCAGAGAGCTTGGAGGCAGGTAGGGAGGCATAGGGTTGGAGAAGTAGCTGAGAGCTTTACATTCTGATCTTCGGGCAACAAGAAGAGAGACAGAGACAGAGACAGAGATAGAAAGATAGAAAGACAGAGACAGAGACAGAGATTGAGACTAGCTTAGGCCTTTGAAACCTCAAAGTCTACATGTAGCCAGAGACACATTTCCTCCATCAAGGCCACACCTCCTATTCCTTCCAAACAATCAGTTGAGGACTAAGCATGTAAACAGAAGAGCCTATGGAGGGCATACCCATTCAAACCACCATAGTATCACAGTGTGCTGTTGATTGCATGTTTTTAATTCTTTTGAGTCTACAGCTGTAATATAGAGTATGGGTTATATAGTAAACCACGGTTAGCTATTTGTGAAGCTATATAGTACACCATGGTTAGCAAGATACAGGACCACTGAAAGTATGATAAGAAGTGAGTTAGAGTGATGTACTCCCAGAACCCCAGAGGCTGAGGTAGTAGGATCATGATTTCAAAGCCAGCCTGGAGAAAAGTGAGTTTGCTAAAAATTTCTAAGAACATTCAAAGTCCATCAAACACATATACAAAAATGAAGGGAAACAAACAGCCCTCCTATTTGACAGACATGGCCTTTGAAGACACATAAAGTTGATACCATCTTTTTTAAATAGTTCCGAGTTTTTCTCTCTTTTTTCTTTTTCTTTCTTTTTTTAGTTAATCAAGCATGAATGTATATTGCTTGGTAATTAGGAAAGAAGTATAACATGTATAAACAATATATTTTCCCATAAATTTTCCCATATGGTTCTGGCATTTTCTTTATTTGCTAATGTGTTGGCAGTTGTGGACTAGATTGCTAAGTGATAGGAATCAGCTTTGGAATGAACTATTTTAAGTCCTAAGAATTACAACAAAGAAAATATTGAAGCAGAGAGTGCCAATAAATCCTGATGTATTTTGTTAACTGGTCCCTACTTCAGCTAACATCTGTAACAGTGGCTGTGCTGTTCTTCTTTGCTCATTATAACCCTCCCCCCCCCATCTTACCTACCTTTTCAACTCCGTCTGGATATTTCTCTATTGATGGGGTGAGTGCTGGATTATTTAAACAGTTCTCTTTCATTCTGTCCCACTTACAAACATCACTTTTCCAGTAACTTGTGCATTTCATTTATTGTTTTTAAACTGGAATTTCCCCAAATATCTTCTTACCATTTAATCTTGGCCTCTTTAATTATAATGGGATTTTTGTATTTTGTCCAGAAAAGATATTTCACTTTCCTTAGTCTTCCTCTCTGCTCTATGCTGTCACTCTGCTTTTCAAGGCACCTCAGAGAATTGCCAGTCCTTGCACTCTACTGGTCTCTGTGGAAACGTTTTAGTAAAGGAGGAGAGAATGACATATTAATAAAACCGTGAGATTAGGTGTCACTTTAGGAGTCCAACTACATCTTTGACAATTTAGTAGTTTGCCATTTAATTTTTTAATATCTGTATCTGTACAGGAGAAACAGCAGCTCTTTATGCTCCATTTCTTTGTATTTTTCTCTTTTCTTCATGAATTGATGTATTTCCTTTTCTTTTTGGAATTTAAGACACTCAGGCTGGGCTTGAATTCCCAATCCTCCTCCTTCTATCTCCCCTCCAGTGCTCAGCTGTAAGCTGGGATTCCAGCTGTGAGTTGCCATGCTGGCTGATGGTTTTCATTTTAAGACATTCTGCTTTTCATGGAATTATGGTAATGCACAGTCCTGGAGGCCCAAAATCTCTTTTGTTCATTTTTCTGAGCCTTTTCAGTTTAGTTACTTCTCCCTGAAAATGCCCTCAACAGACACAGCCCAGAGGTGTACCTCATCAGACTTCTGGGAGATTCTAAGTGGAGTCAAGTTGACCATGGAGATTAGCCATCAGACCCTTGCATAGTGACTGCAGTAGACAAGAAATACTGGCCACATGATAATATTACTCAGAATTTCTTTTTTTAAATTGATTTATGTATAGGTGTTTTGCCTTTATGTTTGTCTGTGTACCACAAGCATGCATGGTACCAATCGAGACCTGGGAAGACGTCAGATCTCCTGGAACTGGAGTTGTAGATAGTTATGACTCACCATGTGAGTGCTGAGAATTGAACTCAGATCTTCTTAAAGACCAGCCAGTGCTCTTAACCACTGAGCCATCTCTCCAACTCCTACTCACAATTTCAAATTTTTACAACAAATTTTTGAGATTTAAATTTGTACTCCTATAGATGAGCAAATTGATTTGCTTAAGATTTAGTTAGTTTTGATATAGAGAGAGTATTTGGGGGTTTCAAGTGTTAATTTGCAATGTTCCTAAACTGGTTCTTTTTATTCTGTTTCTCTCAAAGAAACAAAAGGAACCAAAGGTTCATGGAAAGGTAACAAGTGAACTGGCTTGGGAAGATGGAGAGGAGTTTAACACTGAGGTTGGGGACAGAAATTTAATTAGAGGGAATGTTGAATGCTTAAGAGAGTATCAAGATGAATCAAGGTTGTGTGTGTGCACCTGTGGGAAGAAATTTTGTCTGTGACATACTGTAGACCTGAGTTGTCTAAAATGGAGCCATAGTCTAAAATAACTGTGACCGTTTAACTTTAAGTTTAGGTTAAAGTAAAAATTTCACGTTGCAGTATATTAGCTGTATCACACATGCGCAGTGGCTTCAGGGGCTAGAGGCTACCATGTGGACAGTGCACATATGGAGTATATCATCAGTGTAGAAGTGTTGATCGGAGAGCATTGCTGTAGACAGTAAACACAGACACACTAGGAACACTCTATCAAATCAATATGTAGAATTATTTATAGTGAAAAATGGATGTTAAAATTTCCAAAATTGTAGACATTCTAAAAATGGGATTGGCCATTCAAAGCTGATTCTACTTAAAAGGTTCAGATGTAAGCTTCAGTGGACTTGATTTGCAATTGGAACTCAAAATCAGAAGTCTCAGTGGCTTAGGGAGTCTGTGATTATAGACTAAATAGTTATCTAAGGTCCTGTCTCCCTTCCCCTATCTAGGCTCTGAACATTTATGTTGATCAGCAATTATGTAATAAGTCCGCTACCTAATATGGATCTATAGTTATAAGGACATTTATATACTTGTCCTTTTGACTAATAAAACTTCATACAAATCTTCACATCCCCCTTGGAGACTGGCTTCATTTCCTCGTATTACATCAATAAGAGCATAGATAGATGGGCTTGTCTGGCGTTGTTTAATAGTGAAGTGGTAGAGCCAGTGTGAAGTCTTAGAATTGCTGGTGCTGCAAACCAAGTATTACTTACATGATCTTGGCAATAAAGCTGCATCTCTCTAGGGTAGAATTAATTTGAAATTCTTATGATTGAGTTGAGAGGCGCTCAGGTGAAAGATAGCAAAGGCTGTAGGGAAGGGATTGGGGAGCAAATGACCAATTCTCAAAGTCAACGGAAGTTTCCAGCGTCTTCTGGGTCCCTGGGGTGGGACCCTGGAAGGTATCTGGGAAGACTTTGGAAACAGATTTTTTGATTTTCTTGGGTCGTATGGTATCATGTGGGTCACATAGTATCACAGGCAAAAATGCCTGTGCTTGGATTTTTCTAGTGCAAAGAGATTTAGGGGATAGATCAAGATACGCTTTGAAGAACTTGTGATTTGGCACAAATGCCACTGCTTTATCATTACTTGTCTTAAAATGTTCTGACATCTACTCAGGGTGGATCGCATCATCTTCTGGGCCTGTAATAATGTTACTCCTATATTATAATTCTCGGTGTGAATTCATTATTTTTATGGGCTTTATCTGCCTGAGGTATTAAGTTATAAGTACTTTGAGAACTGATTGATTTTAATATTTTTTTTTAGTGCTTTGCACAAATTAATTCTTAAGTCTTCGTTGCACCAAGATGTCTAAAGCCATTGCTTCTTACGCTGGTATTTAGTAATTTATCAATACTTTTAGTGTTTGTATGTATGTGGTACACGAGTGTGCATGTTATCTCTGTGTGTGATCATGTGTGTAGATGCGTATGCACGTGTGTTCTTGTGTGTGTGTAGACCTGAGGTTAACATCAGCATCCTTCAGAATTGCTGCCCACACAAATGATCATCCTTTGACTGTTGACCACTTGCACACACTCTCAACTCTTCCATTGTTTCTGGCCCATTTCCGCTTTTCTTTCCTACTAGCTCAGGTGTCTGCCATCTTGGTTTTTTGTTTTGTTTTTTTTTTGTTGTTTTTTTTCAACAGCTGGGAGGTAACTATTATGATTTGGCTTTGTTTTTCTTCTAGTTCCTATAAACTATCTTGCCTAAAATACCTAGTGTACTTTTGCTATTGTCATTTCACTGTTTTTCAGAGGCTTCCAGTATCTGGCCCTAGTCCACTGAATCAAATGCCACTAAAAGCCAGGCCTTTCTCACTGGAGCCTGTCCTTCTGTAGTGTTAGAACAGTTAGTGGCAAGCAGGTTAGTGGTTGTTATGGGGATTGCTTATAGCCGTAACCTTGCTGTGAGTTTAAAAAGATCTAGGAAATGTGAAAGAATAGAAAAAAAGGCAAAAATAATAATCACCTCGTCCACCATGTTATTCAGCCTGTACGCGCTCTAAAAGTGGAGAGACAAAGACTTTTGAGCTTTTGAGTCACTTGAAGGTTGTTATTGTTTAAGTCTTGGATTGTTTATTCAGACCAAGTGGCCCCCTGTCTCAGTAACACAACTTAAAGTTTAGATTCATGGGCTGGGCTTTTTCAGTGTGGGGATATCCATTATGCTGGAAGACTTTGGATGCTTCTATATTCTTGATTAAGTATTGTTAGGTCCTTTCCCAGCACTGTGAAAGTCTGTCCCACAGGGTGTTTTCTTCTGTATAGCTTCTGCTATGAGCACTTAGCCTAAAATCAGATTGGATTAATTGGAGGAGAAGCAGAGTTTGGCAGATTGATAGCATTTAAATGCGTACGGTAAAATTTAGATTTCATACAAGAGATGGCTCAGCAAGCACAACTTATGTGCATAGTCTCTCAGCCAAATAGTAACAAACGTTCCGAAAGAGTTCATTGTGAGAGTGATTATATTTTTCTGTATGTTAGTTACTCTAATATTGCCAGTATTTCTCATTTTGGATGATCTCCTGGGTGAAAAGTACAGATGTACAAAATTGTAAAAAAAAAAAGAAAAAAAGAAAAAAATCCCAGAAGCCCTGAGGTAATAATATTTTTAATTTTCTATATCTTTCTAAAAATGGAAGAAGTATGTTAGACAGTTGTGAATTTTAATTACTGGATTGTTTATTCTCTGTTGATTAGCTTAACTAACCATCTGAATGCTCTCCAGGCAGCTTATTTTCATAACCATGGCATGTCTGCCTTACTTACCAGTAACCAGTTCCTGTCTGCTCATAGTCTATAAGGAGGGCTGTGCTTAAACCTCAGCCTAGGAGTTTTCGCTTCAACTTTAATTTTACATTCTTGAGCAAACTGAATAAAATTTCTTTCTACACATGAGCTCACTTCCTCACTCCCATACCTGTTCCAACTTCTAAGGGCCTTCTGATTTATAGGCTTTCAAAAATTTTTTCCCTTCCAATTTAAATGTAAGTAATTAGCTTCTCCCTAATCTGGAGCTTTAATATGAGGACAGTTGTGCTTGGTTTGGCATTAGACTGGGCATCTCTGAGTGAGGTCATGGGCTCAGGCTTCCAGTGACCAGAGGAGCAGGCCTCCAGCAGTATCCTTGGCACACTGAGGACCCAGAAAACAACTTTGCTACTAGGACTAAGTCTCCTCGGCATCTCTTTGACTGGAGTTGTGTTCTGGCTGCACCAATTCCAGTTTGAATAACTGGTCCCCCCGGTCCTGTGTTTGATGTGATTAAGGCATTTATTTATGTCTTAAGAGACAGAGGTACAAACTGTTAACAGCTGTAAATGCTGTATATTTAGTTGATTAAGTTGTATGTAGACAAATTCTAGTGGGAAATGGTTCCCTAAAATTTCCAACTCACTTACACACGAAGGTAATATGGCTCTTTCTTCCCATTTCCCATAATTTCCTGCCAAGAATAATAGACATTTTCTTGCAGCGCATGGACACTGAAAATTAGAAGTAGTCAATGTTTTATCAGTAACAGTGGGCTGTCATGAAGCTCAGTAAACAAACAGATGCCTGTGTACATGCTTAGAGAAGCCGTTGGAGCCAACAGAGATAATTTCCTTCAGACACTATTCGAGTGGGTGGCACTTCCACTGAGACATGATTGGAATCGAATGATGAATGGCTTGGCCTACATTTTTATTTATAAACAAAATTCAGGGAAGTGTGTGCTTTTAGTGTATAATAATAGGCTGAACAAAAAGGGACAGAGAGAGAAAGAGAGGGAGAAAGAGATTGATTTGGTATATAGATTCTGCTCTGTGAATTATACTAAAAATGAGTCTACTCAGGCCATAGCACCTGGAGTTGGTCCTGTGCCACAGTGCTCCATACCCAGATACAGTTGGGAGAGAGCTGGTCTCCCAGAAGTATTGACATACCTGTGAGCACAAGTAACACCACCACTTCTGCTCAAATTCCTGGCCCAAGAGGGACCTACCCAGAGTCATCAGGACACAGAATTCAATGAACAACCAGGGACAGGATCCTTCTGGTTTCTATCTGCATCCAGAGCTGACCCTGTGCCACAGCTCTCCATACCCAAATTCCTCCTGGAGAGAACTGGTCTCCTGGGAGTGCTGACATACAGGCTTGTAGGAGGGACAAACCACAGTCAGAAACAGCAAGACCAGCTAACACCAGAGATAACCAGATGGCAAGAGGCAAAGGCAAGAATATAAGCAATAGAAACCAAGGCTACTTGGCATCATCAGAAACCAGTTCCCCACCACAGTGAGCCCTGGATATTCCAACACACCAGAAAATCAAGACTCTGATTTAAAATCACATCTTAAGATGATGATAGGGAACTTTAAGAATGACATAAATAACTCCCTTAAAGAAATACAGGAGAACACAGGTAAACAGCTAGAAGCCCTTAACGAGGAAACACAAAAATCCTTTAAAAAAATCACAGGAAAACACAACCAAACAGGTGAAGGAATTGAACAAAACCTTCCAGTATCTAAAAATAGAACTCGAAACAATAAAGAAATCACAAAGGGACACAACCCTGGAAATAGAAAACCTAGGAAAGAGATCAGGGGTCATAGATGCAAGTATCACCAACAGAATATAAGAGATAGAAGAGAGAATCTCAGGGGCAGAAGACACCATAGAAAACATTGACACAACAGTCAAAGAAAGTACAAAAAGCTCTGAACCCAAAACATCCAGGAAATCCAGGACACAATGAGAAGGCAAAACCTAAGGGTAATAGTTATAGAAGAGAGCAAAGATTCTCAACTCATAGGACCAGTAAATATCTTCAACAAAGTTATAGAAGAAAACTTCCCTAACCTAAAGAAAGAGATGATCATAAACAAACAAGAGGCTTATAGAACTCCAAATAGATTGGACCAGAAAAGAAATTCCTCCCATCACATAATAGTCAAAACACCAAATGCACAAGAATATCAAAAGTAGTAAGGGAAAAGGGTCAAGTAACATATAAAGGCAGGCCTATCAGAATTACACCACACTTCTCACCAGAGATTATGAAAGCTAGAAGATCCTAGGCAGATGCCATACAGACCTTAAGAGAACACAATGCCAGCCCAGGCTACTATACCCAGCAAAACTCTCAATTACCACAGATGGAGAAACCAAGATACTCCATGACAAAACCAAATTTGCACACCATATATCCACAAATCCAGCCCTACAAAGGATAATAGATGGAAAACTCCAATACAAGGAGGGAAACTATACCGTAGAAAAAGCAAGAAAATAATCTTCTTTCAACAAACCCAAAAGAAGATAACCACACAAACATAAAAATAACATTAATAATAACAGGAAGTAGCAATCATTTTTCCTTAATATCTCTTAACAGTGTCAAAGAGAGACGCTATCTGGGAGTAATGGGCTGGAAAACAATTTTCCAAGCAAATGGTCCCAAGAAACAAGTTGGAGTAGCCATTCTAATATTGAATAAAATCAACTTTCAACCAAAAGTTATCAAAAAGGATACGAAAGGACACTTCATTCTCATCAAAGGAAAAAATCTACTAAGAAGAACTCTCAGTTCTGAACATCTGTGCTCCAAATGCAAGGGCACCCACATTCATAAAAGAAACTTTACTAAAGCTCAAAGCATACATCGCACCCCACACAATAGTAGTGGGAGACTTCAACACCCCACTCTCATCAATGGACAGATCATGGAAACACAAAGTAAACAGAGATACATTGAAAATAACAGAAGTTATGGGTCAGATGGATTTAACAGATATCTATAGAACATTTTATTATAAAACTAAAGAATATGCCTTCTTTTAAGCACCTCATAGTGCCTTCTCCAAAACTGACCATATAATCATTCACAAAACAGGCCTCAACAGATATAAGACGACCGAAATAATCCCATGCATTCTATCAGATCACCATGGACTAAGGCTGGTCTTCAGTAGCAGCAAAAACAACAGAAAGCCCACATACACATGGAAGCTGAACAACGCCCTACTCAATGATAACTTGGTCAAGGAAGAAATAAAGAAAGAAATTAAAGACTTTTTAGAACTTAATGAAAATGAAGTCACAACATACCCAAACTTATGGGACACAATGAAAGCAGTGCTAAGAGGAAAACTCAGCTCTGAGTGCCTCCAAAAAGAAACTGGAGAGAGCATACACTACCAGCTTAACAGCACACCTGAATGCTCTAGAACAAAAAGAAGCAAATGCACCCAAGAGGAGTAGAAGGCAGGAAATTAGCAAACTCAGGGCTGAAATCAACCAAGTAGAAACAAAAAGAACTATACAAAGAATCAACAAAACCAGGAGCTGGTTCTTTGAGAAAATCAACAAGATAGATGAACCCTTAGCCAGACTAATTAGAGGGCACAGAGTCATCCAAATTAATAAAATCAGAAATGAAAAGGGAGATATAACAACAGAAACTGAGGAAATAAAAAAAATCATCAGATCCTACTACAAAAGCCTATATTAAACAAAACTGGGAAATCTGGATGAAATTCTCTGAGTGCTGGAAGCTGGAGGGGCGGGCACTTGGTGGTGAGAAGGGTGAGTGTGTGAAGCCTGAACACACTCCTGAGACAACTGGATGTTGTTGACCCTAATGGAGGGGTGTAATATCCTCTGAATTATATGCTTAGTGCTTGTGTTATACTTCACGTGTAAGAACGAATAAGAAATACAGACTTAAAAAATTAAAACAAAGAATAAATATTTGTAAAAGCATTTTCTGCATTTTGCTACTGAACCATCACTGTCATTTGTTTATTTGACAGAATCAAAAATCTTAATCACTAGTCCTCCACGGACACTACATTTCCTTGAGAGATGTTGTAAAGCTTAGTTCTTGTCAATTTGATACAAGCGAGTCACCAGAGAGGAAGGGACCCAACTGAGGGAATGCTTTCACCAGACTGGAATGTGAGCATGCCAGTGTGACATTTTCTTGATTGCTGATCGGTGTGGGGGCAGGGTCAGCAACTGTGGGGGATGCCACCCTTGGGCAGGTGGTCCTGGGTCATGTAAGAAATCAGGCTATGCAAGCCAGTAAGCAGCGTTTCTCCAAGGTCCCTGCTCTAGTCCTGCCTCCATTTTTTCCACCTTTGGTTCCTGCCTTGGCTTCCCTCACTGATGGATTGTGACCTGGTAGCAGTAAGATCAGACACACACCTTCCCCCAAGAGCTTTAGGTCAGTCTTTTATCACAGCACTAGAAACCACACTAGGAAAAATGGTGTGGCCAAATGATAAAGAGCAGTGGCCCCAGAGAGCCACGGTCATAGCTGTCTTGCTGTCTCCTTAATCTTAGATTCCTTGCTTCTTCACTCTCTGATTGAGTTTCCTTCTCGATAAAGGTGGCACTCACCTCATGGCGTTATTGTTAAAAATGGTTCATTATATGAAAAAAAAAGCACATTGTTAGCCCTGAGTGTGAGCTCTTGTTCATCAAGCTGCTCTCCCGTCACTCATTAAAGACATACATTGATTGAGCGTCCCTGTAGCACAACAATGAGTGAGTATTTAGGAGGTGTGGGTTGTAACTGGAGAAGGAAGAGGTCCCTTCTAGTCACTACAGCCTTGGTGGAGGGAATAGACTATTACATGTGACAGTATATGCAGAGGATGGAGAGCTGTCCCCCTCCTAAGGTGCTGGGGGTGGAACCCAGAGCCTATACATGCTGGGCTAGCTCTCAGCCTCAAACAGGGAGGCTTTTTTTTCAGTCTTAAACAATTATTTCACTTGCATGTGATACCATTTGTAATTTTAAAAAATTTTTATTTTTTTATAGACCTTTAAATTCTTCAGCATGATAAGCCCTCTGTTCATTGCATCCCAGCATTATTTTATGGTCCGGCAATCCTTATTTTTTAAATTAAGTCATCACTTTTTTTTTTTTCTGTCTTTGGCATTTCTGAATTTCTAACAGCTACTCAGGGGTGTAATCCCAGAATGCTTTACACCAGACTGATGCAAACACTTAGACATCTACTGCCTGCTTTTTAAAGTTTATTTTACTCATTTTTCTTTTACATTATTTTAACTATTAATCAGTTTATTATTATCAAATAATTAACCATTAATAATCCATCAATATTTTAATTACTAATTAATTAATTAATTAATTAATGGGAACACACATGACACTGCACATGTGTGCAGGCCAGAGGACAAGCTGCAGGAGTCAGTTCTTTCTTTGTACCATGTGGGCTCCATTGATTGAACACAGCTTGTCCAATTTGGTGGCGAGCCCTTACCCTGAGCCATCTCACCACCCTACTCTGAAAAGGTTTATAAAGGCATACACTGATAGAAAAATAGTAGAGTGAGGTGAAGTAAACTCACTATGTGAATAGTCAGGGCGATTTCCAGAGGTTATATGGTGATAAGAAACCCTCTTGGGCAGCATTTTCCACTTTCCAGAGTGTGAATGTTACACATGGCCACCTCAGGCCATTGGCATGCTAAACCTGGGCAAGCAGTCAGGAAGAGGTGTACAGATGAACACTATTATGTTGTGTTCCCATCGATAGGCGCAACTGGTACAAATGCTCACCTGAAAAACTAAGAGCAAAATGTAGTAGCAGAAGAAGCAAGTAATCAGTTTATTATCTTTGACTTAATAGCACTCAAAAAAGTGTGCATTCATAGCATTTCATTTTTACTGGTGTCTCTACTTGACAATTAACTTAGGAAAGGTTTGAAAATGTAACAGTTATTAACCATGGACACCGTACAACTCACTACCTTTATCTCTGTGTGACTCTGGCTAGCAATGTTAGTACTAGCAATTTTACTAAGGGAATTACCTACATATTGTGTAAAGCACAAAGATATTCCAGATGGTGTTATTAATAACAGCCAAGAAATTGGAAACAACCCAGTTATTTAAAATGAATTGTGGTTAAATCAATTCATTGGAATGTTCCCTATAATTAAAAGTGACTTCTTTGAAGACTTTGTAACAACAGAAAAATTCCACATGTTTAAATGAAAATGAAAAAAACATTAAAAAAGAATGTGGAATATCTGCTCCATATAGAATGGCAACACTTAACATTCTTAAATCTGCTAATAGCAGAAGTTAATGCTAGTGTTTGAAGATCGTAAGAGCATGGCACTGTCCTCTTTATTCATCTCAAAATTTCCAATAATTAATGTTTCTTGTATGCATATGAGAAATATAATGTCACCAATTGCTCATAACAAAACTGTAACATTCCTAGATTTTTTGATGCATTTAAGGATAGTATCAAAGTATATTTCTTATTTTACAAATTAAATATTTTAATTTAACACTAAGGAGAATATATACAAACTGAATTGACTTTCTAATAGATTGATATCCAATTTCTTTTGTCCCTGATTTTATATATAAGCCATTGTGGATTTCCATAGGGGATTTGAAATTTTATAGAAATGATACTTAAATTTTAAAAACTCTATTAGCTCTATTATAAAATTCGTAAAACTGTATTGTACTAAGTAGTTAGCTGTCACTTAAGAAAATTGGAGGTGTGAGGTTCTAAAACAGCCTGGATCCTGCAGACCCTACATTCCTGCCTGATCTATGTGTGGTTGAATTTCTACCTCATTTATAACCTGCCTTACTTCCTGAAGGCATTTCTCAGATCTTTTCAAATTATCTTCAAATACAGATAATCTAATTTCACAGACTTTTAGAAAACAGTTTAAACTATGTTCTCTGTCCTTTTTAGTCAGTAACGAACGGGTTAATTTTGGCAGACAAGCTAAGCTCCTGTGCAGTTTTCCCTTCCAGATTAAGATGTGATGAAACAAATACCCGCAGCAGCAGCATACCATGCAGGAGGAAATGCCATCTCGATGACTTCTTAAAGCCACTAATTTAAACATCAGAGCAAACCCCTGTCAGCTTTTCTTCATCCCAAAGTTGTAATATCTCTTCCACTTTATGGACTTGCTGTGGACAGGTTTCAACAGGGATTTTGTTTTAAAAGTAATTCTTGGTGTTTTTATAGAGAAGAAACAGGAGTGTTCCATAATCTCCCCAGTTCTGAGTTCCTTCTCTCCTGGGAACTCCTGCTACCTTTGTTTGTTTGTTTTTGTTTTAAATCATATACTGTTATTAACTTTTATATTCAATTTTTGTTTGTCTCGTGGATCTCTCTCTGAAATACTGTCATCTTTTTGAGAGATGTGTGTCAGGGGACAGTGAATAAAAGACTTTGAACTTTATTTACTAATGTGCAAGATCCCAAAGTTTGGTTTATCCGGTTACTAGTTGTGAGATCCTGGATAATTATTTGGGCTTTAGACATATCTCTGAAATTAAGATAATTTTCCCTAGCTTGCTAGATTACTGAGAGGCCTAGAGATAAAGCATATACTAGTCCTGCCATAGTGTCTAGTGAAGGGCATCTACCTGATTATCAGCCTTTTGGTTTTAGTTGAGTGAATAATTGCTTGTGGGGAAAGTTTTTATTCATGAACCACCTTTAAATAACCCTTCCTCTCTCCCCTCTCACATACACACACACACACACACACACACACACACACACTCTCTCTCTCTCTCTCTCTCTCTCTCTCTCTCACACACACACACACACACACATTCTCTTTCTCTCTCATGCATATTCTTTTTATACACACACAAACTCTCTTACACATACATATTCTCTGTCTCTGTCTCTCTCTCTCTCTCTCTCTCTTTCTCTCTCTCACACACACACACACACTCACTCATACTCTCTCATACACATTTTCTTTCTCATGCATACTCTTTCATACACACACACACACACATACACTCTTTACATATACATATTCTCTGTCTCTGTCTCTCTCTGTCTCTGTCTCTGTCTCTCTCTCTCTCACACACAGGGTTTTGATGAATGTAGTATAGGGTTTCTGTCTCTCTGTCTCTCTGTCTCTCTCTCTCTCACATACACACACACACACACACACACACACACACACACACACACACACAGGGTTTTGATGAATGTAGTATAGGGTTGGCTGCCAGATTATAAAGGAGACTTGTAAGGAAACTAAAAAGGAGTGAGGAGAGATGAGAGAGAATTTGAGAGTGGAGTGACACACACATTTTGGAATATTGTAATGGTCGGCACAGCTGATCCTATGGCTAAATCAAATTGGAAAAAGTTTGAAAACTGGTCACCTTGGAATTTGGTAATTTTATTGATTTCTATGATCACTGGTGTGTGTGGTATGCATGTGTACATACATGTCTCTGAGTGCACCTGTCTATGGGGGCCAGAGGTTGATATCAGGTGTCATTTCCCATTTTTCTGAGACAGTGCTTCTCAGTGAACTCAGAGCTTGGAGATTTGGATAGGCCTAGACCAGCTAGCTAAGGAAGCCCCTGGGATCCTCCTACCCCTGCCTCTCAGTGCTAGGATTACAGATGTGCACCACTGTGCCCATCCTTTACATGGTTTACACGTGTGCTGGGGATCTAAACCTGGGTCCTCATGCTTGTATGACAAGCACTTCAGTGACTCATTCATCTCTCTAGCCTCAGTATTTATAATCTTGTTGATAAAGTAGAGGGATGTAGCACATGCTTGGAAAGAAACCGATTCAACATGCAATAGCAACAATTAAGATTAGGAACAAAGACAACAGTATTATTGTATTGCTTTCTTGGCCTTAGAGTGCTGCATTATACTTCAAGATGAATGCTAGAACCCCATCTGTTGTATCAGTATTACTCCTGGTAGGAAGAGGAGAGTAAGAGTGTGCCTCCTGCCTTTCAGAATTTTCTTTGAAATTGTATATAGCACATTTTTTTCCCCCTAAAATCTGTCACATAGTCACAAAACAAACTGTTGCCACTTAGGGGTCTGGATTGGTTAATTTTTCTCTGCCAGTTAAAGAATTAAAAGGTGGAAAAATTTCCACTGTAACAGGTAGCAATGGGGGAAATCTTAGACACAGAAGACAGAATCAGCTTGTCAAGAAAAGCATTTATTGGAGGAGAGGAAATAAACAGCAAGGCACAGAGAAAGACCTTTGCCAAGCAGAGGGGGGCTCAGGACAGCCTCTCCCTGAGGGATGGGGGTTGTCAGGGTCTTTGAAGGGGTCTTTTTCCCCCTACTCAGGGTTGGTCCTATTGGAACAAAGACAGTCTGATAAGTCCATACATTTGGGCAAAACATGTCTACCTATCAGGGACTCTGTCCATAACTACTAATGATGATCAGGAAATACTGACTTTAGGGGATTCTTATAACTAGGAAGGAGGGGAAAACTCGATACTGAGCAACGATAATGTGTGTAGCAATAATCTTTCTTTTGGTCTAATAGGGGTTTGGGGGTATTGTTTGTTTGTTTGTTTGGTTGGTTGGTTTGGAATTGATGAGGCTTTTTTTCTATTCTAAAAACAAATACAAAAGTTGACATGCTTGAGATCACATGTAAACTCTCTGGTCCAAATCTAAGCAGGATGGTTAGTAAGGCTCCTTATCCTTCTTGTCTTTCTCACTTTTCAAACTGTCAATGTCTAAAAATCATTTGAAAGTAGAGATTTACACCAGGAACACATTTCCTTTTAGGAAAAACTAATCAAGAAATACAGAGGACTAAAAAAGTAGGGAAATAAAACTAAATTTAATGTTCATTCTTACCATTTCTTGGCATGCATCTGTTAACACTTAATATTTATAGTATGCCATTGTTACTGGAGATGGATAGTTGTAATGATTGTACCATCATGTGACTGTATTCCCTGTCACTGAACTGTACACTTGAGAGCATTGAAAATAATCTATTTTATGTATATTGAGCTATAGTAAGAAACAAGACTGGGCATACAGCTCACTGATAGAATGTTTGCCTAGCATGTGCAGGGCCATCAGTCCAGTCATCAGCACCATAGAAGACAAAACCAAACCAAACCATGGATTGTTTACAAAAATGATATCATACTCAGCATATTGCCTTGTACTGTGTCATTTGTGTTCAAAATGAAAAGAGAACACCTTTGCATGTAAATAAATACCACTTTGAAGCATGATTTTGTGACCAAGTATTTACTTTAACCTTTGGCTGGGCTGCCTTTATTCAGAGGATGTTGGACAAATGAGGAGTGTTAGTCTGGTCCTTTTAACATGGGTTTACAGAGAGCTTTGTGGTGCGTGGAGAAGGCTCAGCACATAGCCAGATGTGGCAACAGAAACTCGCTTAGCTCTTTAAATGGTGTCTGCTTGTTCAAATGATTCTAAATAAACTACTTTGCTCAGCTGGGGTCAATATGGCAGTTTTGATCCCCAGTTTGTTTGTTTGTTTGTTTTTGTATAAAAAGATTTCTTTTATCTATTTCTCAAATTCATACTTTTCTTAGATTTCTCCCCAACTATGTTACTGTCATGTTAGAACAGCCAGGGTGAAAGAGAACATACATGGTGCGTCACAGTTTGAGAGTTCCTTGGCACAAGCACCATGTTAATTGAAGAAGACATGGCTC